>JBBPRH010000306.1:0-28011 GCA_038092915.1 Boletus pseudopeckii
CCCCTTCCCCAGCCTGTCCTTGCCCGCAAACACGAGGCCCTCCTCTTCCTCTACGCGCTCGCATCCTCCCCACGCCCCCACCCCACCCCCTTCCTCGCCACCCTCCAGCCCCCGTCCACCAGGCCGCCCTCCGCCGCCTCAAGCCCAGTAGACCCTCTCCCGCCCGCACGTCTTCCGAAGCAAAAGTCAAAGGCCGACATTCTCCGCGATTACCGCGCGCGAACAGGTACATCTCTCCCAAACCTCGTCTTCTCCACTCACTCACCCACCCAACAAGCCCGAGCACGCCTCCCAGAACATCTCCTCTTGCGCGACACCCTCTATCTCCTTCAAGGAATATCCGGCAAATACGTACAGCTCGCCGTCTCCGACCAAGATGACCTCAACAAGCTCGTCTTCCTCGATGACATGGTACCATTCCCCTCCCTGACCCATCCACAGCGATACATCATTCCTTCACCCGTGAGGTCTCTTATACACAGACTCGCCGAGGTCGGCCACCTCTATTCTAGAGTCGACGCCTTCGTCAAAGACCGTCAGCGCCTTTCCGCCGTCGGCATGATCGAACAGAGTCTGTGCCATCATCTCCAGGCTCAACTCACAGAGTACTACCGTCTCGTTGCCATCCTTGAGTCCCAGATGTCATCCCCAAACCCAGACACCGAGTCCGACGCGACTGACCGAGAGTCCGCTCTCACTCTAAAGCGCTTGGATGTCTGGCTAAACGACTGGAGGCTCAGAATGCGTATGATGAGCGTCTGCGTCGAGGGCGCTAGAGGTACCTCCTTTCCCCATCTTCCGTACTCCCCCCCCCCTGAACCACTCCTGCCAGACGCCCAGGGTGGCGCTCTAGTCAACCTCATTCACAGCTACACCGATAACGGCGACCCTTTTGTTCGCAAGTTCACAGATCAATTGCTTGAAGAGGTTTGTTTTCCCCTCCTCCCTCGGCAAACTCACCTCAATTCCACATAGGTATCCAAACCCTTTTTTTCCACCTTACACAAATGGCTCTTTTCGGGCGAACTCTACGATCCCTACAACGAGTTCTTTGTTTCTGTCGATCCAGACCTTGCCCACGTACAATACCTATTACACCCTTCATCACTCGCAACCAACGGAGACGGCGTGTTTGGCGCACTCGCGGGTGACGCAGAGGATATGTCCACTGAGCGCGAAAGCGGTCTTCGGCTCTGGGAAGCAAAATATCATTTCAGAGAGGACATGCTACCCATGTTCGTCGGGGAAGCCTTTGGGAAAAAGGTAAGCAAGTGCACTGCCCGACCAGTGCATCAATCAAAGACTGCCCTCCCGTAGATATTCTCTACCGGAAAGAGCCTCAACTTCATCCGATACAGCTGCCACGACAGTGATTGGGTTGCCACCCGAGAAAAGATGAGCAATACCGGCGGAAGTGAGTCACACCTCTCCCCCATTCGACCAATCCACATTTCTCCTCTTCAACAGTCCTCAAGTACAGTGATATTGCGGGCCTCGAGCGATCCATAGACTCCGCCTACTCAACCGCGAGTCGACGGCTCTTCGAGGTATTCATCGAAAAATTCAAACTGATGGATCATCTTCGTGCACTAAAACACTATCTACTCCTCGGCTATGGAGACTTTGCAGAGCAACTCATGGAGGCGTTGGGGCAAGTTGACCTTGCGCGACGGAAAGCTTATAATCTCTGATCGTTTCCGCAGACCGAGTCTCACTCGTCCCGCAAACACGCTCTATCGACACAACCTGACAGCGACGCTCGAAACAGCCGTTCGCACCTCCAATGCACAAAACGACTCCCCGGACGTCCTTCGCAGACTCGACGCACGTATGCTCGAGTATTCCCACGGCGAAATCGGCTGGGATGTCTTTACCCTCGAATACAAAGTGGATGCACCGATTGATACTATCCTCGACCCTGATTCGATGGTCAAGTATCTAAAGCTGTTCAATCACCTGTGGAAGATGAAGAGGATGGAGAGCACGCTGAGTCAGGGTTGGATGAGAATTGCAGGTGCGTCGAGGACGTTCCTGAGATTACCTGGTAGGCATGCCTCCACCTTTAGTTTTCCCGACTCAGAAAGGATGTTGTTTTAGATCTCGAATATGACTGGCACCAGATTCGCGTCGTGATGGCTGAAATGATACATTTCATTCGCCAGATGCAGGCCTACTGCCAATTGGAAGTGATAGCGTGCTCGTGGAAAATCTTGACCGAGTTTTTCCAAAAACGTGAAGGCGATCTTGACGCCATGATCGAGGCACATCGGTCGTACCTCGATAGGATGGTCAAGAAGGTATTCCTGCTATTCCCAAAGGCCGGAAAGGAGGTTCGAACGCATCCCCTTGGAATTGTAAATGTACTTATCCGTCCCCTTTCAGGAGAACCTCCTTTCCCAAGTCCGAGATGTCTTTCAGATAATCCTGCAATTCCGTGAGGCCACTGTGAGTCTCGACCCCTAGAGTTTTGATCGCTTCTTACGACTACGTTGACAGGAAAACCTTTATCACTACTGTTTGTCAGAGTCAGCAAGACGAGACCAAGCAAAAGACGCGGACAGGGTATGTCTCTTTTGTATCATTCCCCATAATGCCTCACGTCGTGTCAGGGAATCTACACTGTGTCGACGCCGGATCGTGTGGGCCCTCAATCCCTTTCGAATATCCGTACACTCGTGAGGGAGTACAGCACGTCCTTTAGCGACTCTGCACAATCCATCGTCCATGCGCTTCAATCCCACCCTGATCTCGACTGCCGGTTCTTGGGTATCCGGCTGTCGTTTTCAGACTTTTATCGCACGAAGAAAGAACATCAACTTTTGCAGCAACAGAAATCGTCCTGACCTGCACGTAGCTGGCATGTGCCGAGGGATAAGTGTGGATATATCAATACATCAATGTCTGAGAATGTACAACTTGAAAGGATAACATGATCATGATCTTACAAATAACCTCTATGCGCCAGTATACACCTTGGGTTCTCTATACAACTTGAGTAACAGCGAGGAAGAGACGACAGAAACGGACCTGCGAACAATAGGTTAGCACCTCGAATCCGCACGCATTTGTTCATACAAGACTTACGACAAAGCCATCGCTAGTGATGCCCACACGGGAGCAAGGCGAACATGACCAGCGGGGTAAATCACACCCGCAGCGATCGGTACCGCAATAATATTGTACATGAACGCCCAAACCTGCGAGAACGAATCAGCCATGATTATACTGCTGAGTAAACACCAGGGTGCTCACAAAATTCTGCTTGACACGGTTGAAGACTGTTCGCGATAGATCACACAATGTAAGGAGACTCTTGAGGTTCGAAGATACCAGGATAAACGAAGCGCTAGAGATGGCAACATCGCTACCAGATCCGATGGCAATTCCGATGTCACTCGCAGCGAGGGCCTTTTCGCATTCGTCAGTACACTGGGACGTTGAGTAAAAAGAAATCGACCCACAGGTGCGTCGTTGATACCATCACCGACCATCGCCACGATGCACCGCTCGTTCACCCTCTTCTTTCCGAAAAGCCTCCGCCATCTCGAATCGGGACGCTTGGTACCATTCGTTTGCAGCCATACGACCTTTTCTGCTTTCTGGTGGGGGAGCACTCCTGCCAAGACATTCATCTCTGGGATGCCGACCATTTTCGCGACAGCCTTTGCCGTCAGCTCGTTGTCGCCAGATATCATCCAAGTTTTGATGCCCTTCTCGTGGAGAAGTCGAATGACGCTAGAAGCCTCCGGTCGCAAATGGTCTGTCACGGAAAAGATGGCCACGACAGAAAAGGTTTTAGCACTGCTATCGCTGATCGCGAGAAGGACGATACTCTTGGCCTCGGTTGTCCATTTGGCCAACGTAGAAGCTGTTTGACTGTCCAAAATGACCCCGTGCTCCCCTATCCAGGCTTCATTCCCAATGAGAGCCGTACAACCCAACACATCAAAGTGGGCCTTCACACCGCGCCCAGCGATTTCGTCGAAACCAGTCGCGTTCAACTGGGCAGCCCCATGCTCCATTGCGTATTGTTTGATAGCGGTGCCTAATGGGTGTGATGATGCGGACTCAAGCTCCGCTGCAATGCCAAGGATGGTCTGGTCCGCCCATGTTGACCCGGAAGTCACTTCAAAGTCACAAACATTAGGTTGTCCTCCTTCGGTCAGCGTTCCAGTCTTGTCGAACACAACAACATCGACTTGCGCCATCTCTTGGAATGCTTCGCCTCCGCCGCGTGCAAGGATGCCATGTTCGGCTGCGAGACCGGAACCGACGAGGAGGGCAGTTGGAGCTGCGAGACCGATACCACAGGGGCAGGCGACCACGAACACTGCGATCGCAAACTCCAGCGACCACACGGCTAGCGTAGAGCAAGTTAGCCGAAAGGATTAGGAGAAGACTAGACAGCACATACTCCAGCCTCCCACTTCAATATCGAGATAATCGCGAGGGATGACACCTCCAAGTCCGAGAGCGAGCCAGACAACCCAAGTGATGATGGCGAGCAGAGTGACGATCGGAACGAATACACCTGTGACCATATCCGCGATCCGTTCGATCGGGGCACGTCGAATTTGTCCTTCACGAACAATTCGAACGATGTGATCCAACCTACGAAAGATTATGAGAGGGTATGCATTAGCGTCAGATTAATACTCACATCGTCACACCCCCGACGGCATCCACTCTGACATCAACGGCTTTTGCCTTGTTGATGGTACCGAGCAAAACTTGATCTCCAGCCTTCTTTTCGATGAGGCTAGCCTCACCTGTGAGGGAACTTTCGTCGAATGACGTCTCAGCACCAGAAACAATAGTGCCATCAGAGGGTGGAGTCGCTCCTTTCAAGACACGGACAATGTCCCCTACTTCGAGAAGATCAACAGATACTTTTTCGGTTTTGAGCCCAGGGACAACGACCAGATCCCCACTCTCGGAGAGGGGGTCACCTTTCTCGAGGTCTATGTTACGCGAATAAAGAACCACATCGGACGGACGACGGGGAGTTACCAGAAGGGCCTCTGCTGGGCGAAGGGAACCCAGCGCTGTAATAGCGTCGGCAGTTCGTGCTTTGCTATACGCTTCGAGGTACCGGCCTAAAGCAGCTCGGGGTTGGCTCAATAAAGAAAGTGCAGCGTTCCCACTCACCACATAACAAGAAGAGGGTGAGGAAAACGACAGAATCAAAGTATGTAGTGGTGTCACCGATTCCGCTTGCAGCAGGTGGCCGAGACGCGGCGAGTGCCAGGAGTGCAACAGAGGCGAAATACGCCACGGATACACCAACGGAAACCTGAGACGAAGGATGAGTGAGGTGGTGGGAGGAAGGGAGTAGTATTTACGAGAAGACTCATACTGCCGAATTTGGTAAAGCGTGTGATGATCGGCGTTGAGCTTCCTTTGCGCCATGTGGCCGTTATCTCCTTTATGCTGCGCCGATGGAAAAGCCCCGCGCTATAAAACATGACGGGAGTCGCCAAAAAGAACATGGACCACTGTATCCGTGAGGCATTTCCGTTCCACATGGGTTCCAAAAGATAGCTTTTCAACGGGTTTCCGGAGGGGACGAGGCTCATGTACACGACACCGATAATAAATGCAGGGATGGCGATGACAAGGGTGAAGAGAAGACGGTTGAGGATAGTTGATTGCTCGTGGAGCTGCATGCTGCGGGTGCGCTGCTCGAGTGTGGGAGGATGATATAGAGAGGCAGTGAATGCGGGATCTGCAGAGACTATATGGGAAATGATGGTGCGGATGGTGAAATCTGGAGGGGCAGGTTCATATGACAACCCGATAAGAGGGTCGGTATGATCAGTGAATGGTTTCGTGATGGCAATTCTTGGGAAAAGGTCATGTAGTGCGTTCAAGATTTTCCCGGGACAATGCCTGATGAAAAGTTGTGAGAGCGCGTGTGAAGGGTTGAGATGGACTTACTGGCAGTACATGCCGTCGACGCGGAGAGAGATTTCACGGAGGCCAGCGGGGGGCAGTTGGCTGGTGGGAGGTGAAGGGAGGATGGGATCTGCGCTGATGAGCTCTACTTGGAAGCCGGAGTCGTCGATGGTGTCGATGACGGAGGAGATAAGGTTCTTGTTCTCGACACGGACGGCGGCGGAGTTGCTGAGGAGGGTGACAACGACGTTGGAGATGCCGGGGAGACGGGAGAGCATCTCTGTGATGGTAGCGACGCATGAGGAGCAGGTCATGCCATTGATGGAGAGGGTGAGATTGTGCGGGGTGGGCTGATCCTTGCGTTGGCAGAGAGAACACTGCTGGGCAGGCTTGGAGCGCTGCCAGGAGGTGCATACGCAGCTGGAGAGGGGTGAGAGGGAGCTGGAAGAGATATGGATAACGATACGATACCTGCTGTTGTCCATGTCGATATCTCTTCAGCGAGTTCGTCCGATTTCATTACTTATATGTTGGTGAGCACAAATGCCTCACAAGCGCACAAATGCCTCACACTGCCTCGGAGACGACCGGATAAGGAACACGGACCGTGGGAACAAGTGAGAGTATCGCACTGGTAATGCAACAGCGACCGTCGCGCATATCGGCCTTTCTGGGCAGCTCAGATTATCCATCCCCGCGCTCCAGCTCCATTCTCACCAGGTCCTCCTCCCGCTCCTCCATCGCTTCCCATTCTGACACCCTTCCACATGACCCTCCTCGTCCACCCGTCATCCTTGGTATATGTGCCATGGACATCAAAGCCCGTTCAAAGCCGATGCGTGAGATCCTGACACGTCTCGTCGCGTGGTCTCGCGGTGCGATAGAAGTCATGGTCTTCGGTGACAAAGTTATTCTTGACGAAGGCTCGCCACTTCTCCCCTTCCGTCTCGTACCCTCTTACTCATCCATCCTTTCAGACGTCGAAAATTGGCCCCGCTGTGATGTTCTCATCTCCTTTTTTTCCACAGACTTTCCCCTCGACAAGGCTATCTCGTACGTCAAGCTCCGCAACCCCTTTTGCATCAACGATCTCCCCACCCAGGCCCTCCTCTGGGACCGTCGTCTCGTCGGTGCCATCCTGGACCATCTTCACGTCCCAACCCCAAGACGTCTAGAGGTTTCTAGAGACGGCGGTCCCCGTCTTGATCCAGAGCTCCAGCAGATCATGATCGACAAGCTCGGCATCCAACTCGGCGAGTTCCGTGTCACCCCAGAGGTAATCATGCGCGAAGATGGTGATGCCATCATCATCGATGGCAAAGTCTTGGAAAAACCTTTTGTAGAAAAACCAGTCAGCGGTGAGGACCACAACGTGTACATCTACTTTCGCGGAGGCGGTGGTCGTCGCCTGTTCAGGAAGGTTTGTTCCATCATCCTTTCCACTCCTCCCACCCCTTCATCTCCAATCCAGGTCGGAAACAAGTCCAGCGACCTCGATCAAACCCTCACTTGCCCTCGCACAGACGGTTCTTACATCTACGAAGAGTTCATCGATGTCGACAACTCGGAGGACATCAAGGTCTACACCGTTGGAAAAGACTATTTCCATGCAGAGACCCGCAAGTCACCCGTCGTAGATGGTGTCGTCCGCCGGAACACGGAGGGCAAAGAAATACGGTATCCCATATCATCCATCGCCCCTATACCGTTCCAACCCTGATATCCTTTCAGATTCATCACTCATCTCAGCGAACCAGAAAAATCCTATGCTGCTAAAATCTGCCAAGCATTCGGTCAAAACGTCTGTGGTTTCGACATGTTGAGGTGCCAAGGCGGGAAAAGCAGCCAGGTAATCGATGTCAATGGATGGAGCTTTGTCAAAGGCAACGAGTCCTACTACGGTCAGGTATTTTTCCATCCCATCACATGCGGGAAACATACTTACGCAGTCCCCCTCGTTCACCAGACAAAGCAGCAGAGATTCTTGCCAATCTTTGCATACATGTTTCGTCTTCCATAGACCGTCCTCTCCCTCCAGCCGACGCCCTGTCACAGTCCGCAAGTTGGTGCCTCAAAGCAAATGTGACCGTCTTCCGCCATGCTGATCGCACGCCAAAACAAAAGTTGAAATTCAACTTCCCCATCGGTGATGTTTGGACACAACCCTTTGTCCGCCTGCTTAACGGCGAGAAGGAAGAGATTATACTCCGGGAGAGGAAGCAACTGAACCTTGTCGCGAAAGCGGTGGAGGAGGCAAAGTCTCTTGGCGCTGACGGCGATGATCTCGCGAAGCTTACACAGCTGAGTAACGCTCTTTTCAGTAAGATCGACCTGCCTGGAACGAAGACGCAGCTCAAGCCCGTATATTCCAAGCGGCAGGCTGGTCAACCGCGAAGATTGACCAAGTTGACTTTGGTGTTCAAATGGGGTGGTGAGGTGAGATCCCGCTTGCTGCTATTTTATACTTTTCTACAATATTATTGTAATCAACAGTTCACACATTCAGCAAGATACCAATCTAGAGATCTCGGCGAGAGTATGAAGAAAGACCTTTCCATTATGAGTAGGTCATTATCCCAACTAACCGCGACCCGGGTAACTCATTTCCGTGTGTAGACAGGGATGCCCTTCAGAACGTCACGGTAAATCTCAACACCGGGTGGCTTTCACAAGCCCATGTTACTAACCCTAGATCTTAGATTTATACCTCATCGGAGCGACGTGTCATTGCCTCGGCGGAAATATTTGCTGCAGCTCTGGTTGACAATCAGTCGAATTATCCCCCGTCTTCCTCCGCCAGTTCGATTTCTTCCCGCTCTTCTCTGGATGACAATACGAATAATATAATACCGCATAGGACTGGTTCTAGTCCTCATGGAGGACCCCCTGCTCTTATCGTCCGCAAAGATCTTTTAGACGATTCAAATGCCGCAAAGGATCTCATGGATGATGTCAAGAAGCGACTCAAGATACTGCTCAGGCCTGGTGAGCCCGAGAAACGACCAGAACTCACATGGCCGAAGAGCATGAAGAAGGAGCCAGTCGAAGTTGTGAAAGTAGGTGAACACTAAACACCTACATTTCCCTGTCTTATCTCTGGACCAGGAGGTGATTGAGCTCTTGAGCTCGTTCCGCGCTATCATGCGCAAGAACTTTGAAACCTTGGATGTTGACAAAATTCAAGAGCGCTGGTATGTAGATGCGGATGACCATGTATTTAATTCAACTAGACTAACATCACCCAGGTGCTGCGGTGATGAACCGTGGCTCTTCCGAGAACGCTGGGAAAAGTTGTTTGAAGACTTTTGTGACGTAGAACAGAAAAAGTTTGACCCCTCCCGTGTAAGTCAGATGAAGCTATGTCATATCCTGGTATTCATTTACAATGTCTTGCCACAGGTTTCTGAACTCTACGACACCATCAAATATTGCGCCCTCCATCATCGGCAATTTTTGTTTGCCATCTTTGACGAGCATGCTGCACAAGGCACCAACCCGAATCAAACGCAAGATCGCAAGCTCCACGAACTATATGGTCGTGCAAAGGCACTTTTTGACTTGGTCGCCCCCCAGGAGTACGGCATCGATCCCCATGAAAAGTACGTTCAGCCCACCTTTTTGTCAATCCCAAAATATACCTTGTCTAGGGAAGAAATCGGAGTCTTAACTTCGCTTCCTCTACTCCGGAAGGTCGTTGAAGACCTCGAAGTTGCCCGTAATAATGGAGGAAGCTCTGTCACCCTGTACTTCACAAAGGAGAGCCACATCCATACACTAGTCAACCTCGTGTTACTGTCTGGATTGCCGATAGCCAACAGACGGATCCCAGAACTGGATTATTGCGTACGTCACCTTCAATTCCCAGCGTGGCAAGGATAAAGCTGACCGTACACAATGCAGTCACACATCACGTCCGTCGCTCAGTTCTTGATTCTTTTAATGGCCTCACTATTTGTCTGTTACAGGTTCGAGCTTTATGAAAGGAATTTCGGCCGTGGTAACTCTGACAAAGAGTACTCTATCAAGCTATCTGTGAGCGAGGGTGCTCACTCGTCCAATGTGCTCGACTCTACTTTGGACGCTCGGCATTCTCTCAACGTTCAGCCTCGACGGTAATGTGTTCACTGGAAACTCTCTGAATGGTATATAGCTCACAGAACGATTTCAGGAAATTGACTCAGCACCTACCGTACAGTCTGGTAATTGAAAAGCTTTCCAAACATTTCGGAAGGGTCAAAGAGGTACGCAAAGGACATTCACTCACCCGACGATCATGCCAATGGCTCGAGAGCAGGATGATGACACTGGCACGGACACTCCTTTTGTTGACACCGTGCATCGCTTGTTGAACGACAGGCCGTCCAGCGTCAATGACAACAGCAGTAGCGATGATCCTGGCCTTGAATTTTTACGCACACATTCAGAAGTATGACTGCTTTGCAGCTGGGAAGGTTTCGGACTTGTAGAGCAGAAAGAAACCTTAGATATATATATACTGCAGCCAATAGTCTAAACTATGCAAACGAGGTGCCTCTATGGCCCGTAGTATACCTGGTAGTTTATGGAATGGATGTCAAATAATAAACGCTGTGGATGGGTCACACTTGTGGAGGGACATGAAATAAGGTTGTGAGTAGTAGCTAGGGACGCTGTGTGAAGTCGTTTTTGAGACGGCAGAATAAAAGCCCTTCAGTGCCAATTAGGACCATCAGGGCTGCTAGTACTAGGTCACGTCAGGAGTGTTGGACAGATAGCAAGTACTTGTTCGTATGTCTGCCCCGTACTAGAGTCTGACGAAACGGATACAGAACCGCGACACATCCTGTTTCCATTCTTCAAGGAGGCTAAATCGGAAATGGCTGTCCTTCAAGTTCTAACTCTTGCTTTACCGTCAACAGGGCACACTAGGCAATCGTTATCCTCCGCATTGAGCTGGACATCACATGTTGAACTGACTCTGTTCTATGATGAGTGCCCAGAGGGTGTTTGGATTGAAAGCGTTTCAAGAACTGTGTCGACTTGCTCGGGCTTTGTCGGAGCGAAGCGAAATGAATAAGCTTTCCTCGAACTTGGCGTATCATAGAGCGCGCTCGGTGACTGCGATAACTGCGAGGATTGCTGGGCAAGGGCTGTGAAAGAAGACCGGTTCTCTGTATATCTGTGGAGCCAACGATGAGAGTGAAACGAGACTACTAGCTTTGCGCGGGATGGACTGACAACCTGATAACATGTAAGCCGACTCTGTGAACGGCAGACATGGAGACAACACCTACTTGAAAGCCTCCTTGTTCACTACGTCCATCTCATTCAGCTTCTCAAGTACACGTTCTTTGAATGCAGTCTTTACGAAGTACAAGATGTCGTGAACATGGTGTTCTTTCGGTCTACGGGGTATCAGTACATTGTTGCCATGTTGTCCAGATCGATGGCGAGGCAACTCACCTCCAGGGTCGAAATCGCGCCATCAGGTTGAACATCCCTGTTTGACTCGCGACAAGCGGGTGGAAGACGTCCGTCACGAAGCGCACCGTAGGAGGTCGATCAGGATAGTTGTCGGGGAATGTCATGACAAACTTGAGAACGGAGCCTGCGTAGTCGCCTAGAGAGCGCACGAGAGATCATTGGCGTAGCCTTGTCGACTCTGATTTGCCATCACTCGCCTTTGTGCACGAAAAGAACGGCGTCCCAGATGAGCATGCTCTCTGTGGATGGTGTGACATAGATGCCTGTTGGGCAATGCTTGTCATGCCGCAGAGATGCATACTCGATGGAAATTGCAGCGCGGGTGACGGGACTGATGGCAGTCTCTGAGATTGGTGCAGTCGGATCGACGATAGTAGATGCGAGTTTGGAGGATACATTCCTCGACCGGCCCCCAAGGTCGAGCGTCGGGGAAGCCACCAACCCGCTCAACATCACAGTCAATGTTTGAATCGGAATATGTGACGAAGAAGATAGTGTGTGGAAAATTATATGCTCTCGAGCAAGTTGCAAGCGAGCCACACAGTGTCGAGCTGGGTATGTAACTGGAAAACGTGTGGCTGGCTGGTAACTCGTTCAAACTGCCTTCTAAAAGTCCACATCGTCATCTACCGTAGCCACCCCTGTACCGTGGCCCGTGGCCCCGCCTTGACCCTCGATGCCCTGGCTTGTCTCTATCCCATTCGGTTTTGCGCGAATGTGCATACCTACCGTCCTGGTTTCTTTCGTCGGTTGCGGCTCCCCGAATACGAACGGAATTCTCGAACTGGCGCGATGGTTCACGTCGGTCGCGGTCACGATCACCTCTTCCCCGAATCCTGCCTCCACGACTATCGCTAAGCCGTGCGAGCAAGCTAGATCCACTGCCGCTGGTTGGCAATGAAGGCGGCGGAGAGGAGACATCTTTCAACAAACCGAACTTTAACGTCTTTCCACGCGGCCCTGGCCGTGGCGCTTGCCGATCCATTCCTTTACTCTTCACGTTCCGGATGTCATTGAACCAATCCTCGCCTCCATCCTCCTGCTCCCTGAACCTCTTCTCTAGCCTTTCCTTGTCCTTGTTTTTTCCCCGCTTGCCCACGTCTATGGGAGCACCTGCATCCCAGTCATCCGGTAAACGAGGCCAGTCGACCTCATTCTCTCGCTCCCTCTGCCCGCGTTTTATAGAGACCGGTTCGGCAGCAGGATCATAGAATGGCCCTGACATGACGTTGTGCGAACTAAATGCAGAGTATTCCGTAGGAAAGGTCGCTGGATGGGGGAGTTCATCGCAATCCTAAGGTTGCCTGACGTTCAGGAAGACTGAGCAATGTAGATTTCACTCACGTCTCCTAAATGACCCGTGTTCGCGCAGTTATAACACCACACCTCCCCGCCAATGTATCCTTCGCGTCCTTCGCCAATCCCAAGTTGTTTCTTTTCCTCTCGACTCTGCATGATTACGATGCGTTCGTCATCGCTCACATACTGGTATATACGCCAGAGGGTCGGGCATTCCTAGAAATGATATGGTCCAGTCAAAATGGTTTCATATAAACGTGTGTATTGGTAGTGACATACATTCAGATTGTGTTCTGTGGATCCACAGCGATCACAGTCACCATGAAAGTCAGATGACGCCATATAAGCCGAAAAACGATTGGGGCACGTCTATAATATGTTATGACAGGAAATAGCACAACACACACGCAGTAATCGTACTTTGTTAATGTGACCTTTCATGCCGCAGGTGTAACACGTCTTGCTAATTGGACAGCTTCGTGTAGAGTGCTCGTCACGCGCACCACAGGTCAGACACTAAGGAATTCGTGAGCAGTGATACGCATCCAAGGTTCTATAGCTCACTATCTGTGTGGGACACTCATAGGTCTTATGATCACCTTCTGCGCCACAGTTCTTGCATTTGAATATCGAGGGTCTCAATTGATTGGATTCTTCTCCTTCAGCTTCAAAATAGCGGACCAACCCAGGGGCCTTTAAACAGGTTTTAATGTATACGATATATATAAAAACGACGGAACAGACCTTACGATCTTCATAATCGAGGTACTCTATATATTCCTCGTCGTCTGAGCTCAGTTTTGGGGGTGGGAGTACCTCAGCGGGAATTGGTCCGTCATCATGAAAGATTGTAACATGTGATGGTAACAAGAGCCTATCACCATCTTTATAGGATTCCGGAGTAGAACTATCTTCCGCAGCTATGGGGGCGGCTTTGAGATCAATGATGAAAACAGCAGGTTCGCTGGTGGTAGACAAAGAAACCCGCAGGGGAGTTGACGCAGATCTATGATGAGGCGTGGATTCGTTGAGCTCGCTGTGTTTGTTTCCGATTTCCGGTGAATGAGCCCTTGAAAGCTGGGCGGAACTGCTGATACTATCACTGGTGGAACCGTTGGATGTTTTTCCCTTTTTCCTCTTCCGCTTCTTGTTTTCTTGTGTTCGGTTGCACCGACCAGGAGAAGTGTTCCCCTGATCAGACGAGATCTCAATAATCTCGGGTCGAGGAGAGACGGTAAGATCGATGATTTCTGGCATCCGGCGAACGAGTAGTTGAATTTGTGAAACCCAGGCGTTGGTCAGTAGGCGCTAATGAAAGCCACACGCGTACGGTCACTTACCTTTGTGACCTGGCTCACGCGCTCACGACCCACCACAACGTTCACGGATAGGTTCGTCGTTCCAAACGGCCGTGCTTTCGATTATGGCCAGGGACAATTTTGGGAAAGCAAGACAGTTTTCTTCGCTTGCTCAACTCAAGGACAATGATCTCCCCGCGTTGATCTTTTTACGTTCGGCGGCTTGTTGCTGAGTTGACTCACTCCTGTGCAATAGAGGTTCGGGACTATTCAACACACAGGAGAATGATACCGCATGTACAGAGATGTTTTAACAAAGTACAGATTCAAGATCATATCCTAGCACGGCGGAACCTGCATTCCTCAGCACTTCTCATCTTGGGATTCATATCCGCATACATCAACCAGACAAATTTTCAAAAAGCATGAGATGAGATAGTAAACCTCTTGAAAGTATATCTGAACAGCAATGAGTTCAGCTAGATCCAATCATGAAAAGTTGTCAACGCACCCGAGGAACGCAAGATCTTTCTGTGCCCCACCCGTGCTCGCGGCAGATGCTTCCGCAGGGCTTTGATCAATCTCGTCTGTGGGGAAGTAAGAGGTGTCCGTTATCGAGCGTAGGTTGGGTACGAATGGAGCGTCGATACGACGGATGGCATCCCAATCAACTTCATAGAAGAATGGATGACTCCTGATTTGATCTGCATTTAATCGGCGGTCTGGGGAAGTCATAAGCCTAGCATACTGTCAACACAATATCCCAGGGCAAAGAATCCATGCCTCTTACCTGCGAATCAAATCTTCGGCTTCACGGCTCAAGTGAACATCGTCCGGGAATGCTAGGTAATGCTGCCACTGCATAATTTTTTGATATGTGTCGTGTGTCGACTCTGAGCAGAATGGTGGATACCCAACCAGGCACTCGAACATAATTGCCCCAAGCGACCACCAGTCGCACTCATTTCCGTATCCCTTTTGCTGGAATATTTCCGGTGCGATGTAGTCTGGTGTGCCAACAGTGGAATATGCCTGTAAAATGCATCGCATCAGTGCTACTAGGGTGCTGATAAGAGTTACATACCAGCTTGCGCCGGTTCGCTTTCCAGGTCGCAATTTGGTCCTTGCTAGACATAGTCAAGTGAATGGCGTTCACCATGACGCTGTTCCGCGCTGCAGTAGCGGGTGACTGAGGATTGCTTGTTGAATCCAATAACCTCTGATAATAACTGGAGTCGTGTTGTTTGTGGAAGCCCGTTGAAAGACCGAAATCGGAGAGTTTGATGTGACCATCTTTATCTATCAGTATATTGTCCGGCTTGATGTCTCTGCCAAAGAACATCTATAGATGAGTGGATTGGACTAGGAGAAGAGAAATCTGTCCACCTATGGATAAATCCTAGTTTATGAACTGCCTCGATGGCGAGGGTGCACTGTGCTATGTAGAAACGAGTGACGTCCTCCGAGAAAGTGTCATACTTGATAAGCATGGTCATGAGATCTCCGCCGGGAAGAAACTCCATGATCAAATATAGCGTTTGAGCATCCTGGAAGGAATAAAAGAGTTGTACAACCCATGGAGAATTAGATTCTGCGAGGACATCGCGCTCAGCGCGGACATGAGCCAGCTGTGTAGCCATGGAATAACTCAGATCATGACTAGCTACTACTCAAGAATGGCACGTACCTGGTCTTTCTTCAGCATCTCCTCTTTCTTGAGGGTTTTCATCGCGTAGATCTTTCCGGTATCGAGTTTCTGAACGAGGCGAACCTACATTTATACATGGAATCAGAATGAGGCGACAGGTAGAATACGAAACTGGCACCGACTTCACCGAACGCGCCTTTCCCGATCACTTTGACCGTCCTGAAGTCGTCCAGACCTAAACGTGTTCGCCGGAGGCGAAGAAATGTTGATTCTTTCTTTCCTAGTTGTTGCAGATGGCGAATCTTCCTCTCGTCCGACATCATGACGTCCGCCTGAAGCTTTCTCTCCAGCTCTACGCGCCTTGCGAGTTCAAGATCAACGTATTGCTTGTAATGATCGTGACGTTGTTAATGATGCGTACCTAGTGTTTCGTTCGATTGCGGCGTCTACAGCAACTTTATAGAAGTGTTCGAGCTTCAGTTGCGCAGCTCTGGCTCGCGGAATCGCATCAGCAGAGAAGCTGGCAGAGCTTCGCTCAAAGTACACATAATCTGCAGGTCTGTCTGAACTAGTGGCTGTTGACGTCGATGACCGCGTGCTGGTGCTTGAGCGCTGCATAGCACAATAACAGGGTAAGTGTTTAGACGATCGTACTGGACTTAACAGTTCAGTCGCGATGGAAACCGGTGAAATGGCCCCTGAGCCATCACTTATTGTTATACGGACCTCACTTAAACGTGGCCTTGGCAATAGTGCTCCCATCCATCGTCCACATGAATCTATGGTTGACTTCCATTAGACAAGCATTATATTGTTAGTATTGGAGTTGCAAAACGGGATAGAAGAGTAGCACCATAGCCTTCCACCCCTAGAGTGCCGTGTTTCTCATGACTGACTCTTCAGCGTATTGATCATGACCAGTGTGTCGCCCTGACCACGTACACTTGGGTCCCATCGCGTTTCCATGCGGACTTGGGATGCTGTCGTCACGGCTTTTATTTTTCTAGACTCAGCGATGTGCGACGACTCTCCTTTCGAATCAACGGAAACATAGCTTCATAATCAGAATAGGATGCAGAGCGAGGAATGTGTTGTGACGATGCAAAATAGACACGAAAAACCAAGGTACGATGCAAATCGCACACGTCGATGAAGCAAGCGCAAATGCAGAACGCGACGGTCGAAGAGAGGAGCAAAGAAACATCGCAGGCATTAAAAACAAGCGTCCTTGTGTCTTTATCTCTATCTGTGTAAATCGAGTGATCAAGTTGGGGGATTTGAAACTTTGAAACCAAGCGTGCTCGTGATGTGCTCTGTGCAAGGCATTTTCTATACGCCCTCGAGTCTCGACACGACTTCGGACACTTTCGATCTGTCCTTGGGCTCACTGTCTGCCTCATCGCCGGGGCCGGCTTCCAAGGCACACCGAGAGCATGTACAGGCGAATCCCCATCCTCGGGCCAGTTCCATCCGTCTCCGACGACGGCAATCCTGTATGCTCTCATCATCATGTTGAGTGACGTCAACATATGCGATGGTGACCAGGTCTCCTGCCTTGAGAGCGCGAGTGGCAACGAGATGTAATTCGGACGTGCCCTTGAAGGACGGCCGAGCAGACGGGTAGCACGAGTGGGTGAGCTGTGTACGAGGGGTGCCGCGTCGACATCAACTTCGTACACGAGATGCGTGGAAATACCTACGTAGGACGATAGGAAATAGAACCCAGCTCCGACCTGCTTTTGAGTACCATACGGCGTTCGCGTCCTCTCCACATCTTCAGGCCTCGCCGTTGGTGTGGGCTATAGAATCGTAAACACGATATCGTAAGTGCGTGTTCACAACCGATGACTGCATTTTTACCTTATCATCCCTTCCGCTCTCAAAGCAGACACCGAACGCGTTGTACGCCATCATGCCAAGATAGACCGAGAGCCGTTCCTCGGTCGCAAGGTGCTCCAACCCTGGAATCGCAAGTTGCAGCACGGTTTCGAACAACTTGCAACCCTCCTCAGAGGCAGCCACCTCAAGGTAGCGCAATCGCTCGAGGTGATCATTGAACGTATAGTCCCCACCGTCCGTCAACACCACATTAGCGTTCGCTAACGGTGAGTGTCCCATGGAAGCTATCATTTGCGCCGTCTCAACGGAGACTTGGCGTGCAATAACACGTGCCATCAGCTCGGGTGCGGCTTTGCCACACTTCTGGATGTATTCCGCGAACGCAGCTTGGGCACGGTCTCTCTCGTCCTTGGAAAAGTTGGCAGCTTCTGGGACCAGATGTTCGGGTAAGGGTGGCTCGAGCGTGAAAAGTATGCCTTGCGAGTAGGTCTTGGCCTTCACATGACAATCCTTCGAGCAATAGACAGAGTTGAAGCGGTCAAAGTCAGGACGGATGACTGTGCCCCCCTCGATGGAACGCAAGCAGTGACTGCAATGGGTTCCCTTGCCTTGAAGATCTACGTCAAGAGCGGTGGCGATGGCTTCCTCCTTTGATTTTACAAGCGAAATACATCAGGACTGAGCATTGGGAGAGCTGATGCTTACCTTGTAAATAAGGTCACCGGGTTCGAAATCCTTGGTGCAAACCACGACTTTCTTGCGCATTGTTGCACCGGTAGACTGGCCGTTAGCCTCATGAGGAACGTCGATATTTTGGATGGCAACATTCATCTCTTTGCGGGGGAAACAATTGTAGTAACCTATTTCTCATTATTTAGCTGATATGCCTTTTCTTCTGAATTAGCAAGGCATACCTTCAGCGCGAGTCTTCACCTGCAGACACGATCGTTTCAAGCAGAAGGCGGTAATTCAAGCGCATCCAAAGCAAAAGAACATTCGTATCAGATCATCGCACCGACAACGGATAGAAAGGGTAAGGAGAGATTATAGGGGTGATAGCGAAGGTCAGGGGGTACATGAACGATGGCGGCTACACAGCGTACAGCAGCGTGCACTGCACGTTCAAAATCGTGTGTAAGATCACTCATAGTCATATCGCAGGCGTCTGGGTGCCTGGGTCTGTGACCTTGTCCCACTCCTGCGAGGACGCTTCCGAGGGTGGGCCAGAGGGGCTCAACTCGTCATCTTCGTCAGGAATGGAAGCCGATCCCTTCCCTTCAGACAACGGAGGTGAACTCACGTCCAAGTTGACGAGTTGCATTACAAGCTGCGGCACGGGCAGTTAGTATATTAAGTAGTACAACATACAACAATGACCAACCTGGAATACGGGCGGAGAAACACTCTTTTCGTAGACCATGATCAATTCAAGTGGCGAAGGATACACCCGAATCGCGCGGTAGAAGCACAATGCGGCGGGCATATAGAATGCGGGCCCTGTTGACGCGTAAGTCATCACCACCCTCTCGAGACAGCTCGACTCGACGCACCTTTCACACTCATCGTCTCTCCCATGTTAACCTGCGTCATAAAATACTGGTGCCTCTCGTCGTGGTCAGTAGGGACTTGTTCGCTCCGGATTTTCTCCAAAGCGCTAACGAGCTCGTTTGGATCGACACCTCCGGTGCTTGCTGATGCTTCCGAGGGTGTCTGACTTTTTTCGACGCGCTTTTTCTCCTTGCCTGGATCACAACTACTCAATCTTGTGCTGGCACCGGAATGAAAACAAGCGTACGAAGTTGTCTGCGGAAGGTAGCATCCGTTCTCCGCTTGTAATCAAAGTACACAGCGTAGGCAACGAGACTCCCGACGGCAATGCCGGCGACAGTGAGCATCGTCGTTGACCTGGTCATTTTAAGGCGGAGGGTATCGACGAGGATGAGAGAGAAGACGAGGGAAAGAACGCGAACGTCACCGAGTAAAAATGGTATTTCGAGCGAATTTAAATTACGTAATTAATGATAAGTCACTTCCCATGCAGGACCAGTACTTGAGAGAATTGGAAGTTGGACAACATGAGCATCAAATACAGGTCAAATACAGGCTACAGCGGTATTTTACCCCGCGTCGAGGAACAAAACAGCAACTCGGATGAGGGAGGTTCAGGGGAAGCTCTCGGAACCGTTCATGTGAAATGTTGCGGGGCGTAAACGCGTCGAGGTCCAATGTTCCCTGGTGTTGACGAGTGCGTTCAGTCGTATCGACGACGATCTACCCGCGCGGCAAGAGAGGGCCATTGAGCACGGCGACGAGGACGACGGCGGTGGTCGTGGTGGACACGGATGTAACCGGCCATTGGATATTCTCACGAGTGCTCTCGTTTGGCGTTGAAAGGACGACACGACTTTACACAAGAACTGCCTCATAAGCAGCTCTCGCGGATTCTGCAGGTGGGATCTGGCGGTCGAAATTTACAGAGAAAGCGCCGTCTGGGTTGTCATGAGCGGCGTGGACACTACGCCACCGTCTTCTCTTACGTCCCATCACGACACCGACACCGACACCGACATCCTCGACCATGACCTCTTATCACCCTCCCACCACGCTGTCTTGCCCACACACGACCACCAGGTAGCCCTCGAGCTCGAGCTTGCCTGTCTTGCGCAGTCTGACACCGCTTTGGACGACCCTGCTGCTCATATGGCACTCCAACACTCTCGTGACCACATCTTCGGCGACATCGACCACGTTGGTGACCATGTCAAGGACGGCCACATCACAATGGTCGAGGCCGTGGACCCAGCTGTCACCCAGCAAGACACCCAGCAGCAGTCGCCTGAGTCTTCATTAGAGCTGAAGCGTGTCAAGGTGAGCTTCCCTCCTCCTTCTCATCTCCTTCATGGCATTAGGCCCATATCGGCCCCCGCTTTGCATCATATTCATAACGGCAGAGCCGTCATACCTGCAACGTGTTCAACTCCCCCAGGAAATATTATTCCTTTTATTCAAAATGCCTGCGCCTCCCTCTCTTCATTTGCACCCCCGCTATTTTCATGACCTCATCAAGCATCTACTCTGACCGACACTTGTCACCTTCTTCAAAGGTTTACGAACTCGTTGGTTCTCGGTGGGTTGATCAAGGCACCGCGTACTGCGCTGGCCAGCTGGACGACGCCAACCAAGCGTACCTCGTCGCCCGTTCCGAGCTGGACTTCAACAAAATCATCCTCTCAACTGCCATCCGCTCCAATGACGTATATCAGCGGCAACAAGGTATGCACACACCTCCATGCGTTTTGTGTGGGGATTCACGACCTATTATCTGTGTTGTTCGACACTCATACGGCCTATAGCGAGCTTGATAGTATGGACGGAACCCAACGGAGCCGACTACGCCCTGAGCTTCCAGGATGCCGAAGGATGCGCGGAGGTGTGGAACTTCATTATAGAGGTCCAACGTCACTTGAATTCCGGAGGTCAGTACCGTTTCGCCCTTAGCCCACGCCTCGTTCTGTTTTCTCTTATCTCGCTGACCAATGCATATCTCATCCGAATCTCACCCAGAAGATCAGGGCGTTGGGTCATCGTCTCCAGGTGGCGAGCACTCTGCAACCACTGTCAATATTATCCGCACTGGTCATCTGCCCACTCCTCAGCTCGGCAATATACAAGATATCGAGGGCGCGATCAAAACCCTTTCGAGGGGTCAAGCAGTCAAGGAAAAGATATGCGAGTACATACAGCGCGAGGTAAGCCCTATTTTGCAGTCATACATATCCTCGCTTTTGGGCCATATATTGACGAAAGTGACAGCACTACATTAAGGCCCTTATCGATGTCCTGAACATGGCAGAAGACCTCGAGAGCCTAGACAACCTGCATGCCCTATGCAGTCTAATGCAAACCATTCGTGAGTGCAAGATTTGTTTCGTTAGTATCATTAACATTATTGTAGTGATGATGAACGATCATGGTATTTACGAGCATATACTCGAGGACGATATCTTCTTTGGAGTGGTCGGAATGCTCGAGTGTACGCTATGCTCTTCTCGTACCTTCTGTGATCTTGACTTTGGGAACATAGATGACCCGGAGTTTCCCACACATAAGGCCAACTATCGTGAATTCCTCCACGTCAATACACACTTCCACCAACCCATTCTAATACGAGATGACCTTATTCGGAAGAAGGTCCACCATACCTACCGCCTCCAGTTCCTCAAGGATGTCGTACTTGCACGCGCGCTCGATGATTCAACCTTCAACGTTTTGAACTCTTGCATCATTTTCAACCAAATAGACATCATCAATCACATTCAAAATGACCCCATCTTCCTCCACGACATAGTCAGGTTGTATGTGAGTGAAGAGGTGCTTGCTGGTCCTACGGAGGACGAAGAAGATGAGGAGGGGGGATCAAAGGGCCCAGGGAGGAAACCTCATGAGAAGATTCCAAATGGACATGGAGGGCGGACAGCTATACAGTTCTCGTTTGGTCCTGCAGGCAGCCTCACTGAAAGCGATATTGCATTCCGTCGCGAGGTTGTCGCACTCATTCAACAGCTCTGCGCAATGGGCAAGAATGTCCAGCTACCTGCGCGATTGGCGCTCTTCCGGACACTGGTTGACCGAGGGATTTTGTTCGCCGTCCAATGGGCATTTTCGTTGCCTGAAAAGGAAGAGACCTCGAAGAGTGTGGTCAGCCCTGCAGGCGAGATCATGGCTATCTTACTTGATCACGACCTGCATGGCGTTCGTGGACACGTATGCAAACAGGCCGCTGCTCTTGAAAGAGAGAAAGAGGCTGGTCGGTTAGGAGCTGACAAGGCAGAGACACTATTGAAACTAATGTGTCGAGTCATGGTCCAGAGTCGGGACGTGGCAGTGCAGTGTCAGATTGGTGACGCGTTGAAAGCTCTGCTAGATGTTTCACAGAACATTGGCGGTCCTGGTGCCACACCTGTAAGTGTGCTCTCTAGAGCCACATATATGCTACTGACATTTCGACTTAGGCAGCGATCAGTGCGAAAATCTTGGCTCGCCCCAAAGATGATCCGGGAACTGAGAGGTTTCTAGACTATTTCTACAAGAATTGCCTAGAGGTCCTATTCAGACCTTACAGCGATATATCAGATTTCAGGAAGCAGACAGGTATGCAAACATTTTGGGGACATCAGGAATGCGGATTAAAGGTGATCATTCCAGATCCGGCTTTGAAGCTCTCGCGAGAGAAGACTAATCTTTTCCTATACTTATCCGACTTGCTATGCAATTTCGCCCAACAACATGCTTTTCGAAGCCATTTCTACATGCTTTCTTCAAATATATCCGCTCGCGTGGCTACATTACTTGGCGCTCGAGATAAACACCTTCGGCTGGGTTTGTACCGGCTCTTGTGGGGGTTTCTACGATCTGACGCCTCGACTCTGCCCTAATTACAGCTGCATTCCGATTTTTCCGAATATGCCTTAAGATCAACAACAAGAACTTTCTTGCTCACCTTACGAAACTTGATGTTTTCAAGCCTATCCTGGAACTCACACTGCAAGAGTCGCACCGGGACAGCCTACTGAGTGCATCATGTCAAGAGTTCTTTGAGCACATGCGACGGGTAAACTGGACGTCTTCATTATTTCGTATCCAAGCTTACTCCACCCTTTGCAGGAGAACATAAAAGACCTGATTGCCCACTGTATGACAGTTCATGGAGATACTGTCCGTAAGCTCAGCGAAACAAGATTGGGTGGGCCACGCTTCTCTGCGTTCATTCGTCGTTGGGAAATCAATGTCGAGCCTCTACCCAAGGAGGAAGCTAAGAACAACCGGTCAGTGCAGAGCGGCTGTAGAAAACATGCTTGCTAACTTGTCACAGAAATTCCACCGATTCGCGTCGTGTAGACCGTAGTGTTGACGCCGAAGAAGAAGAATACTTCAATGGTGATGACGACGAGGGTGATGCGGCACCTCCATTCATTAGCTCATCGGCCCTTGCAAATCGCGCCGGTTCCCCACTAAACGTGATCAAACGTAGACGACGCGTCCCTATTGCTCCGTCCAAACTCCCACGACCTCAAGGTCTTGTCCTCCCTCGCACACCTCCTCTACCATCTCTCCTGGATTATGGCGACGACGAGGACGAGGAAATAGGACCCCCATCCCCTCCGGGGGCATCCCTCTCTGTTACTCCATCAAAAACTGCTTCCAAGGAAAACGCATCCACACCACTTTCTCCTTCCATGGATGTACCGCCAAGCCCACGGCTAGCGCATCGCCAAATCTCTCGACCGTCCTCTATTCCTCGACGACACACTCATGAAGAGGATGACAACATTCTAGAATCGCTCCTGCGCCAGAAAGGGAGCCCTTCCTCACCCTTGTTAAGCGAGTCATCCACCAAGCCCAACTCCAAGTCCCAATTACCCCTCATGCGGTTGTCCGAAAAACGGCGAAGAGAAAATGACGACGAGGACGAACTGCTGGAGCGTCTCGCTAGCAAGCCCAAGCGCACCGATCTCGGCACCCAAAAAAGAGACGAACCGATCGGTGGTCGAGCCGCCGCCATGAAACCGGGCGACGACCCACCCAAACGGATGAAAGTGACATTTCGCCCGTTAGGTATGACTGTCGCACAATCGACGTCGCCGGTCCCTCCAGATCCTGGTGCAAAGGATGGGGATATGGGGTAAATTTGTCATCTTTGATGGGTACGCCACGGGTGCTTGCCTGGGAGAGGTGTGGGCTGAATAGGGCGTACTTATTGTACACCACCGTGTGTATCCCTACATGGTGTTCTATTTGAACACCGTTGAGCCGCCATGTATCAGTCTCAATAGTGGTATCAGTTGGTATACAGGATACAGTACCTGCGCTCGGGGTGAAAAGGATCCAATCGTGCTCCGTAGATGTCACTCGTGATGGCGAGCCGGGCTAGTGCTATGCTCGAAGCTGAAGCTTGAAGCGCTGATGAAGGTAGCTGCAGGAGAGGGAAATTGAACTTATATGACAATGTATTGGATTGAAAAAAAAAAAAAAAAAAGGGCCTGTAACAAGGAGTAGCCTAGGATGTGATTGCCTAGGATGTGATTACCACACACTCACCATCTAGTCCAACCAAAAAAGGTACTGCCCCAGTGAGGCTCGAACTCACGACCTTCCGATAGTCATTATAACAGTCGGACGCTGTAACCAACTCAGCCATGGGGCACATAACAACCTGTGTACGTTTTTAAATCACTACTGGATGGCCGGCTGTCTAGAAGCCCCAGACAAGCAGGTGCATCGTTTCAAGTTTGTACTCTACTGATCTGTCGATTCTCTTATCTCCCCTCCGAGTAGGCCAATGCTCCTTCTTCCTCCGGAGTGTCAGTTTCTCTGTCCTCTGCCCTACCTCTGGCATGCACTGCCTCCTCATCGTCGTCAGTGTCGGAGCCGTGTCCGCCGTCATCATCCTGCTCCATGTTCCCATCCTTTCCCCCAGATTGATCCCGCCGCCCACCTTGAAACTTCCTTTTTGGTATAACAGCCCAAAACGCTTCTTCCCAATTGCGGGTGTCAATCCATTTCAGGAGGATTTCAAAGACCTGTTCACACGAGCAATATCACATTAAGCACGGAGTCAGAAGGATCACAGCAGCGTGGAAGGAGGGGCGAAGAACGGAGGAATGGATGACATCCCCGTTCACAGTCGAGTATTTCTTCCGGACTTGCAAACGATATGAACCGCCGTGTCTATGAATTGAGAAACGAACCTGGTTGACGGTAAGTACCTTGCGGGTGGCAAGTGAGATGTAACGGCCGATGGGGAGGCGGGCATGACGGATTTGTGAATCGTTAGCTTTGGTTAAGCAGAGATTCTGTGATTACCTTTCCAGTTAGACTGTTGTGTGCAAGATACATAAGGTTGCAAGAATGCGCACTGACCTTGTAACGATTGTGATCACATATTCCACCGATGATATAAGTTTCCCCTTCGTTGAGCTCAAGCAATTCCTCCGAGGAATCGGCGGTTAGATAAACGATCTTCTTGCGATCGGCTTGAACCGCCAGCGTTAGGCTGCCTTGCGTATTCGCTTCTTCACCGGCTAACTGGGGGGGTTGGGAGGGTTCTGTCCACAATCGGTCGTAGCACTCTTCCCACCACTCCGTCCTTGACCATCTTCTGTAGCCAGCATCATTTATGGCATCTAATCTTTGTCTGGTTCTGCCATTAAGCGAGGTGAATATTAGCACCGAGAATGCGTGCGCGGCATGTCTGTTTGCACTGTATGTATACGCCAATTGGGAAGTGAGAGAATTGATCTCCTGTGCTTGGCCGAATCACCCCATGGAGGGACAAGATCAAAGTGAAACACCCACCTTGTCTGACATCAGCTCATCAAAACCCAGATCGACCACGACTCTCGCATTAAATATTTCCATCTCACCCCCACCATTTATTCTTCGTCTTGCCCGAGAGGTATTTTGGTCAGGATCACCGTTTGCAATGGCTTGGGCTCGTTCACGGCGTTTATTCTTCTTCGCTACCTTTTCGCGTGCACGTCGTTCAAGCTTGAGGTCGTGGAGCCTCGCGGCTTTTGCGGCACGTTTTTGTGCCTTCTTGGAGATCTGACCCTGACGGTTTGATGACTCTGCTTCCGGTCCTGCTTTTGGCTGACTGGCAGCATCGACTAGCGGGTGTGTGTCCATGGATGCAAACACGGTGGACTTGGCAAGTAGGGACAGCCGGCGGTCCGGTTTGAGCCGAGAGGTACATGAATTCTTCAGATAGCCGTCGCTGGGAGGATACTTATTCCCGTCCTCAAGGCATCCTCCATCGTATCCCCTCGTATCCCTGGATTCTCGTCCCTTTGACTCGTCGACATCACTCCCCTGAATCGTTGATTATGGCGACTAGAGTCATTCCTTCTCTCAGGGGACCCTACGAAGTCGTCAAGCCCTCCGCAAAACACACTGCGACAGTCATCTTCTTGCATGTATGCCTTCTTCGCCATTAGCCTCGCTTTTTCGCCGCCCGGTGTTGCTTACATCCACCTCTGCTCAACAGGGTCTTGGCGATAGTGGCAGTGGTTGGCTTGGAATTGTAAAGATGATCAAAGACGAGTTACCCCATGTCAAGTGGTTGCTTCCCAATGCTCCAAGCCGCAGTATCACTGCCAACCGTGGGTTTGTGATGCCTGGCTGGTTCGATCTGCCCTCCTGGGATTTGGAAGACAAGCATGAAGATCGTGACGGAATGCTCGACTCTGCCCGCACGATCGACAAGTATATCCAGGACGAGATCAACGACGGTATACCGGCTGAACGTATCGTCGTTGGTGGATTTAGTCAGGGCGGGTCCATGTCCCTTTTAGCAGGACTGACGGCCCGAAGGGAGGACGGACTATTCGGAGGAAAGTATGGTTGGAAGCTCGGTGGAGTGGCCGTGCTGAGCGGCTGGGTACCACTGCGGGATACGTTTCCAAAAGTTGTCCTTACTCCCTGCCATGCGCGGGATAATACTAACCAACTTTCTCAGATGGCTTCCCCCCACTCGACCACGACACCAATACTCATGTGTCACGGCACTGCTGATACCGTTGTGCCCTACAATTTGGGCCAGAGTGCGAGCAGAATACTCACCAACGACCTGGGTCTACCCGCTCTCGAGAATTTGACACTCTCAATGTTAATTCCGCCGAGCGGCTACTCGCCAGGCGAGGGCAGACTGGGCGCGGCAGGATTAAGTTTCAGGTCCTACAGATCAGCTGGGCACGAGGCATGCGAACGAACACTTGAGGACCTCAAAGAGTTCTTAAAGCATGTGCTCCTGCAGTGACTAACCCTCAAAGAATTTTCCTCTCCAAGGCGGGGGGACTGAACTACGGAAATAATGTCTTTTATTTATTTATAGCAATTACTGGGTGTGTCAACTGTGTCAGGCGCGTTTCTTGATTTCTTGGTGTTTTTATTTTTGTTGGTCATAGCCAATGTACAGTTATAATTATAATAGCCTGACTAGGATGGCCTATCACTTAGCCCAATATTTCTCGGGCAAGGCATCGACATCTCCAGCATTTACCTTGTACTTTTAGAGCCTGAAAGATGTGGAATGAGCTTTCCTGGGAACGTTGTTTGAATGCACTCGCATATGAGGAGCGAGGAAATTCCAAAGCGAATCAACTCGATCCCCAAGGGGATTCATTGAAAGACGTGGGATCTCTGTGAACGACCCGTACTGTGTGCGATACGCGCTATTACCAGCGGGTACACGCATGACACACGAGGTTGTACGTCACAAGAACTGGCCAGTAATTCACCATGCCACTATAACATAGTAGTTCGCTTACCGAAGTGTACGCGTCCCTATCGTGGCGGCAGCTGGTAATTTAAAGCATATCTTTGAGACTGGTTTGCGCGGAACCACGTTCAAGAGGTTTGGCTTGGGTCAATGATGGTTTCCATCCAATCTTAGTGACGGAAGGATAAAGAGGATGGTTATGAAGAAGGGGTAAATACGTACCATGTATATTACTTGGAATGTTGCTGGGATCGAACCATCTTCATTACCGTGTAGCTCTGTACGTGAACAAG
>JBBPRH010000307.1:0-27874 GCA_038092915.1 Boletus pseudopeckii
ACGCTTCCTTGTACTCTTCACCAGGGGAGACTTTGACAGCGATCTCCCTTTTGAAGCTTCCAGTTTCAGTTTGGAATGTGATGTGGTTAATAGTATTGCCAAATTGTTGTTGGATATTGAGAGCGATGCCTGTGAGGAAGAATAGGTCTACGATGATTGATACGCAACAAGTAGGATTTACTTGATATGTAGACGGACTGTGGGGTCGACATAGCGGCGTTGATGGGTTCAATGCTTACGTTCGGCTCACCAGCGCTAGGGGGTATAAACGGGGCATTGAGGGAACTTTCACCGTCGGTCGAATGACCAGAGAGGCTGATAGCGACCTCGATATGCTTATGCAACTTGAATAAGGATACTTCCAAACACCAACGTAAAATGTATTCAAGAAAGAGCATAGTCGCATAGCTTACTTTGTTGCCCGTGCGTATCGACTTCCGCTTTGGCCATGACCTCGCTCAGTTCCATGGTGACGCTGAGAGTATGTGTCCCTTGCCACCGCGATGGATACTGCACCGATACAGACAATCGGTCCTGAACGGACAGTTCACTGAAACAAATGGAGAAATTCAGGTTCGTGAGTCGATGCAACGGTTTGGATGTCTCACATCGCGGGATCAAACACTTCCTTATGCTCATGACCAGGGGAGACTCGGACCGGAATCTCCTTTGTAAAGGTTCCAGTTTCAGTTTGGAATGTGATGTGGTCCACATCTCTGCCCAATTCCTCTCGAACGTTGAGAGCAACACCTATAAAGAAAAGAATTGGTCTAGATCTACGTTGAACGATACGCGAGGAGGGGTAACTTACTCGAAATGGAGACATAGTAGTCCTCCGATTGAGGAGATGACATGTGCAGCGCTGGTGGGCGTCGGACGTCGATCCGGGTCACACTGCTATTCGCCTCCCAAAAGCTTTGGCCGTAAAAACCGGTCACGTCATTACGTAATCGTCGCAGCCTCGCGTCGTGCGTCACTCCCTCAACGTAGACTACCAGTGGTCTCGGACCAGTCCGTCCTAATGAGGGAGGCAAGCCGACGGCTCGTCCCATAGACGGATTGGCCACGAGTCTAATTGCCTTGCACAGGGGATACTGTAGCGTGAGAACCCGAACCAATGTGGATCGTGAACCTGGTCCAACTTGAAGTGTAGCCGAGATATGACGAGCCGCAAACTATCCTTGGCATGATGTTGACTAGTAGTTGACTGCTCGCATGCATGGTCGTCGCGACGAGGTCATTTATGTAATTGTGATCCAAGAACGACACGAGGAGAGCCCGTGTGAACTCTGCAGTGTGCACCCTCAGGCTGGCATTGTAAATCGAAACACCTCGTTCTTTACATAACTCTTCGAAGCCAACGACTGTGTACCATCGGTGAGGATGTCGTCGACAAAGCCCGGTGTGTAGCGGTTCTGAGGAGTGATTGTGCCATGCTGACAATTCAGTAAGACCACACATTAGTTCTTGAAACCGGCCGCTCTGGTTCGGTGTGGGCAGTGGCGTTCCACCCTGACAGAGCGCATCTTTACGGCGGGGGTGATGATGGGATACTACGATGGCGACTCGCAGACGGCCAAGAGGTAGGGAAGCAGACGGGAACCCCAGACTTGGGCTCTATTTCTGTGTCGAAGGATCAGAAATGGATAGTATGTGGGACTGTCAAGGGGGCAAGCGTGTGGGACGCGGAAATCCAGGAAAAGGTGATCGACGTGGAGGGGACAGGGCCGGTGCTTGCAGTGGATATCTCCGGAGACTCAACCAGGTTTGCCACTGGGACTGCGGAGGCGAGCATCTGGAGTCTCGCCACTGGCAAGAAATTAGTCGCCGTTGGCCCCCTCCAACACGACGACGATGTGACTGGAATCAAATTCTCACCCAGTGGCCAACACATCGCCACTGCATACTACGGTGGCTCCGTCTCCATCTTTGACAGCCACAGCGGTAATGGGATCATCACCATCAACACCACCTTACCTTTCTCGGCCCCGGCCACTCCACTTGCATGGTCAAGAGACGGGCGGCAAATTTTTGCTGCATCCCACAACCGGAGAATCAAGTCTTTTGACGTGTCCAGCGGGTCCCAGCTTGTCGAATCGGACATTCGCGACGACGTCAGATCTATTGCTCTAGCCGCCAACGGGAAATTCGTCGCTACCTTCGCAGACCGTACAATCTCGTTCCTGGATGCATCCACACTCCGTCAGATTGGCACCGTCGTTGAGGATAGCCAAATGATAGACTCGATTGCCCTCTCCCAGGATAATAAATACCTTGTGACTGGATGTAACAGGAGAGTCATTATCCGTAACCTCGGCAACATCCTCCCGCACATATACGGTCCCTTCCATGTAAGCATGCCAAATGAACCCCGTTGTGCCTTCCACTTTGACACACTATATTAGGCAGGTACTCGCGAGGGAGGACAACCAGACGCACAGCCTTCGACCTCCGACGACCAGGACAATAGGCCACGTGACTCTAATCCAGTAGGAGTTCGTCATTCCGTCACTGGAAGAGTCACACTAACTCCATCGTCTGTACGTGTACCAGGAAGAGCCTGGGAAATGGAGTTCTGCCGAGCCCGAGGCGCACAGCGGAGACGGCGATGATGATCTCCTCGAGGTATCAATTCATTCTTTTCTCCCTTGACGCGAGTCCTCACGGTGGTATAGGTCGAGGAGTCGCCGATGGATCCCGCTCCTCAATTCGACTATGATGATGTGGTTGGTGATCACTACATTATCCTCCTCCCTGTGTGTTGACCCTGCTGAAGGCACCATCCTCGTCATCCTCTACGCATTCTAGTGGGGACGAGGTACAGTGGCACGCTGCACCACAGCAGTCAGATCCCCTACCAGTGACCCCCCCTTCGGAGGCACTACCCTTGTCATCTTCGACGCATTCTAGTGGGGACGAGGTATCGCCATTGGGGCACGCCGCACCGCAGCAGTCAGATCCCCTACAAGTGACCCCCTCTTTGGAGGCATGTGTAGAGAAAAACCCTGATGCTGCTAAGCCATCTTGGCGCATTCCGACGTTAAAGAGATTGCGACAAATGTGGGTCAAGAAGGATAACGAAGACCCCACTTCGCGCGAGTGTGATCAACTTTCCGGAAAGCTGCGTCGGCCTGCTGGTCGTCAATCTCCTCACTCGCAGACGAGAGTGGGTGAGAGACCTTCGAGAATGGCTGCATCTCATGGTGCGACAGTGAGTGCTCTTCTTTTCGAATGCCTTGTGTCTAACATATCATAGCGGTCAGCCGCGAGAAACCCAAACAAAAAAAAGGTCTGTTGTTCCTCGGGTTTGCATGCAGCGGCTCATTATACTTTACAGCGTAAATTGGGTGCCAAGACTGCTGATTCCAGCCATCAAAACAAAGATGCTCCTGATAGTGGACAAGGTACTGCAGATGCAAAGGAAGCAGGCCCGGTGTGTCTTTTTTTTTTCTGGTTATTATGTGCCACGCCATAACAGCTTATTTAATTAGCTGCAACAAGTGGGCGATCAATCTCAACCTTCAGGGGTCTCTGGAACATCACAGGTTCATTGTTCCTCGAGCTTGCATGCGATCACTCATTAGATTTTACAGCCTAAATCACCTACTGAGGCTGCTGATCCCAGCCATCTAAACGAAGATGCTCCTGATAGTGGACAAGGTACTGCAGATGCAAAGGAAGCATGCCCGGTGTGTTATTTTCTGGTTATTATGTGCTATGCCATAATAGTTCATTTCCTATCAGCTGCGACAAGTGGGTGATCTCGATGAATCTCAACCTTCAAAGGTGCGCGAACATGCTTACGCTTATGTTGTAAGACTCACAGTAGGTCACGTCAGCGAAAATCAGGCAAAACTACCATTTCAATCACCTTTCCCAATTGGATGTGTTGTCGCTCAGATACCGAAGATGTGCAGCCTTCATCCAGCTGATTTGATGTAATGGATATAGACGCCATGCTGAGTCGTGAGTATGCACACGAGTTCGTGTCGCCCCAGACGCCCGCTTGTCCCGAAAGAAGGACAAGGCCAAGGCTTTGCCCTCACACTCTTTCGTACTTTGGACTGGCGGACTCTTTTATCTTAGGCACTTAATTAGTCTTATTGATGTTCACGTATTCCGTCCGACTACGATAACTTATAATTACGGTCGTCGACCACCTTTTCTTGCCCATACAGCCTAGCGGCATTTTGTTCAGCCACGCTCATTCCGTCACGTGACACAGGACAATGTTAGCGACACAAACACACATTTGAAACACCACCGCTGAGCTGGCCGCCGCAATGCCAACTTCGACGTGCTCACGTCTATTTCGATTCTTGTCGTCACTTGTCATTCGCCTCCGTCTGTCCGTCGGACGCATAGCATTCGCATTTCAAGCTCGCTTCGCTTCACTTTGGAGGTCAATTCTAACATTTGCATGTCGCAGAAGCCAGTCCCAGATTCGACTGCACGCAAACGATGTCTCCATGGTGGACACCAACGAGTCCGTTGGAGAACGTCCGCAAATATCAGAACGTGCAAAGGTGGAGGGAGAGGACGGCGGGACTGCCGCAATTCCGCCCGTGGGGCCTGTCACTCGCTGGGAAGACAAATTGTCAACATACAGGGCTCACACTTCAAGTCATCAGTACATATCCCCGATCCCTACGACTCCTGACAAAGGATCACAGCGCTATAAGCCCAAGAAAGTTAAGTGAGGGCACCTTAAATTCGTGTGTTTTAGTACCTCCGTTCATTCTGGCCCTCAGACAAGATGATATCATTCTTGATATCCCAAGTGGGCAACAGAGACTCTTGTCTGCGTAAGTTCGCCTTTTCTACCAGACTCGTCTGTCCCTTGATACCTCTTAACATAGACTAGCGCCACTTCCAGAAGGATGGAGGCGATATGTTCATCCCGAAGGGAATACTTTCTTTTACCATGAACGACTAGTAAGTTTCTGTTTTATGTGCATGACAGACTCCTGTATAGACCCTTTGCAAGCGTCTATTCACAGAGAGCAACGTCATTCGTCAAGAAAAAGAAATCCTGTTTTATGCCACAAAACTCATCCAGCAAGCGATTAATCATCGTACAAATGGCGTTATCATGGATAAGCTCACAGAAATTGTCCTGAATATGGACGATGATGATCAACGTTGGTACTATTATTTTGTTGACCACACAAACTGCCTTCTCTTCTGGGTCGAACAAGTTGACCTGCAGCATGATCTCGGTACGGACTTGCAAGGAATCACTGAATATGACCATATCAGTACGTTTGATACGCTGTTGCTTTCTTTCACTGACGCGTTTAGGATGTTTGGTCGAGGCCCGGTACTGGTATGCTTGCATTCTATTTTGGCACTGACCCTTAGACTAACTCAAGAATATCGTATATGACGTGGAATTGAGGTCGCATTGTGAATACTACCCCCACGATCGTACCATTCCAAAAGGAGTCTTCGAAAAGCTTAGAGGGATGCTTAATTATGCGAAGACCGGTACATCCCTTTCGTGAAATTCCCTCACTATTCTTATCGCACCGCCAGACGTAATGACCGGTGATTCTTCCACAAGTCCATTCACGGAAGATGAACTCGTTTCATTCCTAGACTTCGTCAACTCAGTCAATGGTACATTCTCCTAGCCCGTCTTCTCTCTCGATGTCGCTCACTTTGAACGAAGTTGACAAGGAGATTTCCGATCCATACAGTGTTTGGATCATTGGTGCGATATGCCTTGTCTCACCATGAGGTGGTGCTGATGTCATATGAAGCACGGCTAATCGCGTTCTTTAGTGGGTGCCACTGAATACATTTCATCACCTGCTTTTCTGAATGCAATACCAGCTGATGACCGGTTCATAAATTTTTCTGGTCAGCCGTGTGCACGTTTGAATGCAGACACACTCTTGCTCGGGCAACAGACTTGGAATCGTAGCATTGCATTCAAAATTATCAATATATTTCTACTTAGATCACCGAACGAACACGCTGTTCGTTTGCAACGGGTCTGGGTTGATGGCACCATCATCCTGCCCCGCTGGAAGGGTTTCATCGACAGACTCACACTCGAGTTGACCCGGTATCCTATCTTTGTGAGTCATGCTTGTTTTGCGTAAGGAGTATCTTATGGTTCGCAGTCTACAGTGATGCTTGCCGTGAATATTAGCTTTCTCGCTGTTCCTGGTGTTATCACCCCAGGATCGCCTGCTACTGAGATCCCAATAATCATCTATTGTTCAGTGGTTTCAACAATCGGCTCTATTATATTCTCCTTCGCTTTATCGAATGTGTACAGCGATCCCGCACTTGCGAATGCCGACACTGCGGTATGTTCTATGACAGATGCCATGTCTGCTCGTGGTGCTCACGCGAGCCGTGATAGGCAGATGTCATGGTGACACTCAGTGCAACGAACTGGGGAATGGCGTGTCTTGCGATCACGCACAGTCTTCCGATTGCGTGTCTCGTTTGGTCGTACGTCATTTCAACACATCGTTGTGTCTATTCTCGTTTCACTCACGTCGTTGTAGAATTACACTCTTCTCCGTGGCCCTTGCGATACAGATATTTGGTCCGAAAGAACGTGCTACTATCGTGACTCTTGGGGTCGAATGTTTTATTCTCCTGTTATTCGGGGCCATGAGCAGCTTCGTGATAGGGCTGTTTTTTAGGAACGATGACGCAAAGAGCGTAGATGCCTCTCCCAAAAATAATCCACCTGCCAAAGGCCAAGAGGACCATGTTTAGCTGGGCTCGGCAGGGTTGCACTTGTTATGGTCGTTGACTTGTTCATGGATGTGATTCGGACAGGGCTTGGAATTGGATACCATGGTAGATATGCTTGTAATGGTAAATATTGTACCGATTCCAAAGGGATCTTGTTGTGAGCTAGTGACACTTCGCTCCTACTGTATCCATTTCCGGTTAAACTGCAGTGTACGTTCGCTCATTTCGTCACGTGACAAAGGATAACGCTTGTGATACTGGCAACCGCGCGCTGAGCGCCAGTGAAACACCGCTGGCTGGCAATGCTAACTTCGACGTGCTCACGTCTGTTTCGCTTCTTGTCGTCACTTGTCATTCGCCTCCGTCTGTCCGTCGGACGCATAGCATTCACGCTTCAAGCTCGCTTTGCCTCACTTTGGAGGTTAATTCTAACGTTTGCATGTCGCAGAAGCGAGTCCCAGATTCGACTGCATGCAAACGATGTCTCCGTGGTGGATAACAAGCCCGTTGGAGAACGTCCGCAAATATCAGAACGTGAAAAGGCGGAGGGAGAGGACAGAGGGACTCTCGCAGTTCCGCCCGTAGGGCCCGTCACTCGCTGGGAGGACAAACTATCAACATACAGGGCTCACGCTTCAAACCATCAGTTCACATTCAACCCAAACCCTGCGACTCCTGACAAAGGATCACAACGCTATAAGTCCAGGAAAGTTAGGTGAGAGTGTCTTGATTCTGGTGTTTAGTACTTCTGTTCAAGTTCATTCTGGGAATCAGACGTGGCGAAGACATTTCTCACATCCCAGTTGGGCAAAAGAAACTCTTGTCTGCGTAAGTTCACTTGTTCTACGAGACTCGTCTACCCCATGATGGCTCCTAACATAGATTAGCGCCACTTCCAGCAGGATGGAGACGGCATGTTCATCCCGAAGGAAATGTTTTCTTCTACCATGAAGGACTAGTAAGCTTCGTTTTGTGTGCTTGACAGACTTCTGTTGTGGACCGTTTGCAAGCGTATATTCACAGAGAGCAACATCATTCTTCAAGAAAAAGAAATCCTGTTTTATGCCACAAAACTCATCCAGCAGGCGATTGATCATGATACAGAGGGTGTTATCATGGATGAGCTCACAGAAATTGTCCTGAATATGGACGATGACGATCGACGTTGGTACTATTATTTTGTTGACCACAAAAACCGCCTTCTCTTCTGGGTCCATCCAGTTGACCTGCGGGAGGATCTCAGGATGCACTTGCAGGGAATCACTGAATATGACCACATCAGTACGTTCGATACGCCATTGTTTTCTTTCACTGACACGTTTTAGGATATTTGGTTGAGGCCCGGTACTGGTATGCTTCTGATAGTTCTTCAGGCATGTCTGCACCCGTTGCATACTATTTTGACACTGACCCTAAGTCAAGAGTATTGTATATGACGTGGAATCGAGGTCGCATTGTGAATACTACCCCCACGGTCGTACCATTCCAAAAGGGGTCTTCGAAGACCTTAGAGGGATGCTTAATTATGCGAAGACCGGTATATCCCTTTCATGAAATTCCTTCACTATTCTTATCGCACCACCAGACGTAATGACCGCTGGTTCCTCCACGAGTCCGTTCACAGAAGTGGAGCTTGTTTCATTCTTGGACTCCGTCAACTCACTCAAAGGTGCCTCCCCTAGCCCGTGTTCTTCTTCGATGTTACTGACTTTTAACGAAGCTGACATGAAGATTTCCGATCACTACAGTATTTGGATCATTGGTGCGATATGCCTTGTCTCGCCATAAGGTGGTGCTGATGTCATATGAAGCACGGCTAATCGCGGTCTTCAGTGGGTACAACTGGATGCATTTTATCGCCTGCTTTTCTGAATGCAACACTAGCTGACGACCAGTTCATGAATTTTTCTGGTCAGCCGTGTGCACGTTTGAATGCGGATACACAGTTATTCGAGCAACAGCTTTGGAATCGTAGCATTATATTCAAAGTTGTCAATATGTTTCTACTTAGATCACCGAACGAACATGCTGTTCGCTTGCAACGGGTCTGGGTTGACGGCATCATCATCCTGCCCCGCTGGAAGGGTTTCATCGACAGACTCACACTCGAGTTGGCCCGGTATCCCATCTTCGTGAGTCACTGTTGCTTTGCGTACGGAACGTCTTATGGTTCGCAGTCTACAGTGATGCTTGCCGTGAACATCAGCTTCCTCGCTGTCCCTGGTGTTATCATCCCAGGCTCACCTGCAACTCAGATTGAAATCATCATCTATTGTTCAGTGGTTTGCACAATCGGGTCTATTATATTCTCCTTTGCTTTGTCAAACGTGTACAGCGATCCCGCACTTGCGAATGCCAACACTGCGGTAGGTTTCTATGACAGATGCTCATGTCTGCTCGTGATGCTCATGCAGGGTGTGATAGGCGGATGTCATGGAGACACTCAGTCGAATGAAGGGGGGAATGGCGTGTCTTGCGATCACGCACAGTCTTCCGATTGCGTGTCTCATTTGGTCGTACGTCATTTCAGCACATGATTGCGTCTATTCCCGTTCACTCACATGGTTTTTAGAATTACACTCTTCTCCACGGCCCTCGCGATACAGATCTTCGGTCCGAAAGAACGTGCCACTATCGTGACCCTTGGGGTCGAATGTTTTATCCTCGTGCTATTTGGGGCCATGAGCCGCTTCGTGATGCAGCTGTTTGCGAGGGACGACGACGTAGAGGTCGTGGATCCCTCTGCGAAAACTAATCCCGCTGCCGGAGGTCAAGAGCAGCATGTTTAACTGGGCTTGGCGAAGTGCTGCACTTTTTATGGACGTTGACTCGTTCATGGATGTGATTCGGACAGGGCTTGGAACAGGGCTTGGAAGTGGATATCGTCTTGGACGGGTAGATATGATATGCTCGTAATGCCTGTACTTATGTGCATACTTCTAATATTGTATTGACTCCAAAGGGATCCCATTGTGGGTCATGCATGAAATGGCAAGCTCAGGGTGGGTACCAGACTTGTGACCCCCATAGTAACCCATATCCAAACCAGCCGGGTACTCGGAGTATGATAGTTTCATACCCACAGGTACTCTGTTGAAGTCGAGAACAATAAGCAATTATGGATGTAGATACTACACTTCATGAATTGTATCTCATTCTTCTATGAGCTCTGCATTCCGAGTTTCCTGCCACGAATGATTCAGCGCCACGCGAACCACAACGGCGTCACCGGTCTAAGAGCACCTTACTCTCGGGAGACAGCGGTGCACTGAACTGAATTTGTCCCATCAGTATCATTGTAATTCACCAAGCCCCGGCCAAATCAAATGACATAGTATGATCAACCCTTAACTTACTACCTTCGACCTGTTCTGCCGCCCGGGAGATGATGCTTCTCCACTCAATCGTCCTCAAGGTGGAACAATTTGCCCAGTCTTTTCCATATCAGTTTGCGTGCCGCCGAGGGTCTGTTTTTCGTTCCGCTTACGTACTTGTTATGCCCTTCCATTTGAAGCATTGCGAGAGGATCTGCAGATTGTGAACACCTATCACAGATGCTTCGCCACTGCTCTTCGTTCGTGGTACGTGCATCCGTGGTCCAAAACATATCAGTAGTTGCGTGGGATAATTCTCCCGTCCTTTTACACCCGCGAAGTAATTCTGCGATCTCTGCCTTCCCAAGAAGGAGGCAGCGGAAATCGTCTGCAGAAAGTAGCTCCCACCGTGCGGTACGTTTCGTAAGATTTTGAATGCGTATAGATGAGTCTGCGTGAGTCTTCTCCCAATCATCTAGGATAGAAAGACGCGAAAGATGATAGAAGGCGGCAGGTAGAATACTAGGGATGTCAAATTTACGGGCAAGTTTGATGGCAGATACTGGCTCGGGGAAGTGGTCGTCGATACGTTGCGAATTCGAGTCGTCCACCATAAACTGGATCTCTCTCTCCAGTTTGTCCCAGTCTTTTAATGTCTGGGGCCAGTCTGATTCTAACTGGGTCTTGATCTGCTCACGCATGCGACCGATCTCATATTTGACCGACAGGTCGAGGATGGGAGTGATGGTTGCAGGGTAGTGAGGGTCGTAAGGCGTCCACGGCAGGGTGCTGAAGGACACTCGATCAGTGGTCATCTTCCAGCGCAGCAGGATACTGATACGATCACCTTTGGTAATAGAGAATTTTGAGGACAATGGCAAGGTGATCGGCATCATCCGGTAAATGAACGAGAGGCACTCCATCGTAGGAGTCATCATCCCTGCGATTACTCGTACCAGATGAGTTGCCGATGTCAAACATATCCGAAAAAATCGGGGAGTGACGGGATAGAACTGATTTGTGGACGCGAAAGAGTAGGGCAGGTTCATCTGAATTTGTCCGTGGAGCCAGGAGGACGATGTTACCGTCCACAAAATAGAGGGTTTCGTGCCTCTCCCCTAGCTGAGCGTCGCCCTTAGCCATGGATGTTGAAGAGCAGGTGATAGGTTAGGGAGAGAAGTCGGATTAGTCACATCCGGCTGTGCACACAAGCGGGCTCTGGCTCTCGCCTAGAGCCGAGGATAAGTAGCCACGATCGGAGTTCCCGCAACACTACCAAGTCGGAGGGATGACATCCTTGTTCAAGGATTCGACCCAACTCTCTGAATGAGGGTCTTCGAGGCATTCAAAACACATGGTGCGACACATAGCAGAATGGATCCTTCTGGTTTACTTGATTTCTAAGGAATGGAGGTCAATCAGAAGGACCGACTCGGATGGGTATGGAACGGTAGAGTCATATATGACTGGGAATGCTCGTGGAATTGCCCGTCTTTGTACGATCAGATGTTAGAATTACATAGATACAATGCAGCTGCAATGTCACGGTTATGAACAGCATTGTTCTTGTCGCATTCCATCTAGTTGGTGTAGGGTGTTACGGTTTACTGTGTATGCCAGGGTGACCGGTGATTGTTGGGTTCGTGATAATGTTGGGTGATAGACGGCGCGCAAATGCAATTAACGTAGGTATTGTCTATTGTGACGTTGGAAGATCGTCAAACGAATCTGCTGGACCCAGGAGGAGTGGAAGAAGGCAACGGATTATCTTGCTTGGACCTACGGGAGACGAGTCGCCACCGGGTTCGCAAGCTTTACGACATGCTCGAGGCAACAAGCGCTCAAGCGCTCAAGGACATTTGCAAATTGGACGACTGCAGGCACACCAACTGACACAGCAAGTATTCTACAGCATATATACCAAGATATGTGCTCTATATACCGATCACTTCTATCACCCTACCAGTCTAATCAATATCTACGATTACAGCATGTCCACGCTTGTCTCGGACGTAACAGAACCTCCAAATTACGCCGTCGAACGAGAGTGTCTGAGTTGGAAGACATGGAACATCATCGTCGATGTCGATCCATCGAGGCGGCGAGGCCGGACCCACAGTAGCGACGCACTTCTCCCCTGTCGCATCAACGGTAAATTTCGTAATGTAAAGGGAGTCCGGCTTATAGTTCTCAGCATAGTAGGTCCAACAGAATCCTCGCGCATGACCGTCGTCCGACGCTTCGAAGTGGTAGCTGTGTGCAGACTCGAAGTCGTAGACCCCACCCTCGACAGTAAAGACTTTGTTCATTTCGATAGATACTGGGAGGACGGCGTCGGAGAGGGATCTCGGGAGCATGAGATCGACAGAAAAGAAGTGTAGGCGCTCGCCTTCATCCTGTAGTACTCGTAGAAACCTCAGGCTCGTGGACTCGGTTGTTGGATTGATGGTGGAGTTTCGAACGAGGTCGATGTTTGCAAGGTGGACAGGTATGATGACCTCATGGGAGAGGCGAAGTATCCCGGTTTCATTGCTAGTTGGATGAGGGGCTGCAGGGAGAGTGAAAGCTTGTATGAGAGTGGACTTCATTGCGGAGGAGGGGATAGCTGATCCCTGGGGGGAATAAGAGGCGACGATGATATGTGTGTTCGTGAGTAAAACTTCGCGGAGGACCATGAAAGACAGGGAGACATGTATTTCATCCTGCTTTTCAATGAACGATAAATAATTAGCCGAGAGTGTCGACGAATGCTTACAAACTCGGAGCCGGATGCAGGAAATTCATAAAAGGCTCGACTTCGTGTATCGAAGATCAAATGTTGGTCCATGATGTATAGAAATGGTCCCTTTTTGCCAACCAGACAAACAAGTCGCCTAGACTTCCTTACAGGAACATCTATGGAGACGGAATGAGAAACATGGCCAGAGTCACCGTGTAACCGGAACTCTAGAAGCTTGCTGTGGGTCGGGTCGCGGGTGTGAGGGCTATGAGCCACCGACATGTGAACACTGCGTACCAATGTTTCTGCACCTGGTTGGTACTCGTATCAAATACGACATAGACCAGGAGTCCGCTAGCGGACATGACGGAACACGCGTCACAGGATTTTATCAACCCTATATCCTCACAAAAAACCTGTCGAGAGTGCGTCTCGATATCGTGAAATATGATTGACCTAAATGATTCACAAGTAACGAGCCATTTGCCGCCGATAATTCTGGGATGTCCTAGCGACAATCCTCCGAGTGATATCTGTGTACTTGGAATGGCCCGAATGGGTTGCGTGGTCCAGCGTTCTGCCAACTGTTCCGATCGTCTCAAAGTTTGCTCAAGAAAACGGGCGGATTGGAAAGGAAATGGACCAGGAGGACGAGGCAAAGGCGCATTTGCGTAGATCACCTTCCAGATCACGGGATCATAAGTAATGCCATGGAACAACTTTGAAACCTAGCAGTTCAATATAGGAGACGTTCAGTCTAGCCTATAACTCGATCAAATTTTCACCCTACCAATCGTAACTGTCCGACGTCTCGGGGGCCCAGGAAACACAAGATGCGGCAAATAAGCTCTAGTGGGAGGGAGTCGAAGGGTCGCAAAAGTTCCATATCGCTGCTAGACGTTGAAGTCGACGAAATATGGATCGTTCTCCGACTCCTCTCCGGATCTTTTGCAGGCACTCTAGTACAACCTTAAGCTGTTGAAGCTTTAAATCCGGGTGCCGACTCTGAACGACGTAAGTAGCGAGGCTAATGAGACGATGGCGTGAGAGAAAGATATGGTTTATGGGCGGCGTCGAGCAGATCAGTGTGAGAGGCGGAAAGTCGAAGTTACTGTAAGATTATCTTCTAATCTACCGCTCTGTAATAAACGGTCTACTGTATTGATTATTACTGTAATATATTTCTCTGTGGTCTGGAATGTATCGTTTTCTAAATTTCTATTAGCCACGTCGGCCTCGACCCGGCATCTCGGCTTAGTGTGGTTTGTACCAGCAGTCTCAGAGCACTATATACGGAGCAACCACCTGCTCCGATTTCCATTTTGCAACATTCAAGTTCAGGCAGTCCAGGTGAGTGCCACGTAATGTTCCGTATGTTTTGGGCATATCGTTGGTCTCTCCTGCATACCTGCTGTCATTGAATGACCAGCTAGTTCGTGTGGGCTCCATGGAAGTGAGTTTTCGTGTCATCAAATTTCCCATCTCTTCCTTAAGCGCTGTGTTCGGGAGAAGCAACGACTAGGTATCTTCCTTCAACTCTTTGGTCTGTCTATGGGAGACTAGTGTTTGGTAGACTTGTTCGTATTCTTCTGCCCTTCGATGCAGTGTGTACAAGGAATGATCTTTGCTTCCCTCGGGTTGGCGTTTGAGTAGGTAAGTAACTTCGTGCTCTGGATCGTGACTTCCTATTCCACCCCCTTTTTTTTACTCGCCAGTCTGACCCCAACCCACGCATCCGCAGCGAAATCGTAAGGACCAACAATCATCCATTTGTCAGTATTTGCGTCCCTATATTCTCGTCCCACCATCTGTCCGTGGCCGGTTCTTTTTGATTCACCGAACGCCGCGTCAGCCGACGTGATTGGAATAACTGCTGACATGGTCTTGGGTTAGTCAGTTGGTTGCTCCACCCCACGTTGTCAATGTCAGGGCATATGAATTGAGTCCGAGTCGTTCGAGTCATTGATCCCCCGGCCATATCAGCAATTCTGATCACCATCACCTGCAAGCCTGAGCTTATCCGTCCAACCAAGATGGTTTCGTTTGCATCTTCTGCGTTATCTCTTCTGCTCAAGCACAATATGCTCGGTGGCATTGGTGCCAATTAATACTACGTATCCTATTCTTGCGTCTCTGGTCACCAGACCTAGATATCATCCCATTTTTGAGAGGTTCTACAAAAGAAAGATCAGAAGTCGACGATAAGCGTTATATATGGAGGGCTAGCAGGGAACTACTACCTTGTCTTACATCCCAACTAGTTCCTACAGTCGCCTGCAGGCCGACATTCATGTTTCTGTTCTTCACTCGTAAAATCTTGTGCGCAAGCCATGCAGCATCGAGAGCTTCGTTGACCGACGTCCGCGACCCTGCCATGTGGCCAATCCTACACGATATATACTGTATCCTCGCTGGCATTTTTCCTCTGCGATCTCGAGTTCGAAGGTTGTCCATGAGCACTCTATCTTCGTGCCAGTTTCGGCATCCCGGTAGATGCCGATTCTGGCAACGACGATCGAGTGCTTGAAGTCGTGCGGAGATACTCGAATCACATCTGTCAATGGGTGCATCAGCAGAACATATGCATGTGTTCGAGCAAAGCTTTCGGGTATATCTCACGTTCGGTTGTGGCCAACACCATCTTGACAGAGGAACATACGAGAGGCCCATCATCCAGGGTCAGAATCTTGAATCTGAATGCTACACGTTTCGCGGAAAACTCGTGCAAGCACGCTGCAGGCAAGCGTTGACTCATCTTGATTCACGATCCTCCTTACACATTGTCCCCTCTTCTAGTGTTCTCCGTCCTATCGTCTTGTACCTGACCAGGACCGTCTCGGTACGCCAACAGAACACGGTCAGTACTGTGACAGTTCTGCCGTCTGGCTCTCACGAGTCATATGATCTTGATAGAATGTCAACCTTCTCCACACGCTCCTTGACAGCTTCAGGTCCACCTCACACCGTTACATGACCCGTCCACCTGAGATCACTCCAGCATTTATAGGATCCAATTTAAACTACCCATAGCATTTCTCGCGGGAAACACACTCCTGATCGTCCCCTCCCTATCGCTCATGTCAAATGGAACCAAAGTCGTCTCCATCCATCGAGATAGTGGCGTACATATCACAACACCCCACCCTCGGCGGTCACTCGTTAGTATGCCAATGGATAATAGTTCGGTCGGGTGGCATCCGAGTCCACTCGCAATCGCTGGTATCTGCTTAGGCGGAATAGTTGTGCTCGTATTTTCGGTGTTCGAATATACGATGTTCAATAGAAGACGCAGGAGGATGGGTAGTCCGCAAGAAGTTTTGATGAATGTCCAGGGCCATACTATGCGACGAGCGGGGGCAGCAACAGATCGCGTGTCTGCACCTCAGCCTGTCGTCGTTGGTGAGTATTTTTGGAATATTCCCTGACATGTTGGGGATGACAATATTCACAGCAGAAGAAATCACCTAGATGGACTTGAGACAGACTCATCTGGAGTGCCGTTCAGTAGATTTGGTCTCATGTGCGCCTACACGAGGGAAGTAGACACGGGTATACCCCTGGGTTTAGGTATGGGTCTGATTCCCAATACCCGGGTGTATACCCGTACTATTGACCTCGCAAGAGGACAAAATGCTCTGTACTCCATACCGAGCATCAGTCTAACCAATATCATCACATCACAATGTCCCTGTGTATGCTCTTTCCGGCCAAGCGTCACCCGACAGTCTCTGTCATAGTCATGGTATATTCCTCGAGCGTCATCGCACCCACGTACGTCTTCAGCACTACACTCTCATGGGTATTGGAGCAACTGTAGTTGGGTGAACTTGGAAAAAAAGAACCCACAGGCAACCTTGGAAACATCAGAGTCAGCAGCAAACGCAAGAACTATATTGCCTGCTTACAACTATAAATCAAATCAAACGTGAGCGTGTTGTCTCTGGGTACATGCAGAACCTTGGCGTACTTGCAATGGGCTGACCGTTGTAGCTACTGCAAAAGGGGGTCAGAGAGGGAGGGATAATGACCCCAATTCTCGAGAACGTCAAAATACACCTGCAAGGAGTAGCGTATCAACGCGTCGTAGGCCGGAGTCTTCGGAGGTCTCTGTATTGCATCTGCACTCCGTACAGAGCACCACGTATGTCTTGGTTTTCCTCGAAACCTAACGGTGCTCGTTCTTCCTAAGCTTGACATTTGTCCAATCCACGCTCATCATCGTTCACGCCCGTCACGCAAGGTAAAATATGTCGTGGCCTAGTTCCGGTTAGCACGGCGAACACGTCGGCGTGCATGTATGAGATCGGTGTCGTCGAAATGCTTGCCAGAGCCCGATTTTGACCTAGAGGTGGTGAACGTGTCTGACTTCTGCGCCGGTTCAATTGTGAGCGGTCACGGCAGTGAGGTGAACGGCTGCAAGACGAAGACCCTCGAGCTTGTCTGGACGGAGAGGGCTGAGTAAATTTTTGTGTAAGTCATACTAATGGAGCAATAGCACGAACCTCGGGAAGATCATCTGCATCAGTCGATCGGCCTGATGAGACCGCAGTGACTAGAACCCGGCACATCCTGCCAGTGGCATCTGGCAGCACGACGGTCGATTTGGGATCCAGCTGCGTCCATAAAGGCACGGAAAGCATCTGAGCCTCGAGTGGCTTCGTCGGCAGATTGGTCATTCCCAGGGGTCGGTCGAGATTGGTCGACCAATCGACCCCTGCGCATGCCAGGGCTCCCAAGAAAATCGCGGAATTTTCCGTGGTTTACCATACCATAATAGTTACACCTATCTGTACTACTAGTACAAAGCACAGATAATCAACTTATCAGGTACGCGAACGAAAATTGGGGTCTTGTTGATTTAGTTCGTTTCACAAATCTGCCACATGGCGTACCATGATCCCCAGTGAGAATTGACTATGACCTCGACTGATCCCGTATGTTACGCTATGTATTTACTAATATTTATCTGTTGACATCGGCGTATCTCTGATGGTGCCTCGATTCGGTTAGGTTAGTCCAATCTGGCAATGTGCAACGTGCATTCATATGGCTCGCATAATGCGCTGCAAACTGTACAAAAGCACGTTGCACTCCACCTGGCCATTTGACTCGACACTTGCCCACCATGAATGCTGGGACCTCAAACCAGCGCTATAACTATATATGTTCCACTCACAATTTTGGTCAGCCTCATGTAGTTTCCTCAGCAACCTGGTATCATCATTACCAAGAAGCTCCACCAGAAGAACAAGAACACATGCAGTGTGCAAAGTTTGATGGCATTGTCTCCTCCTCTAATCGTAAGGCAAGAGGTACAGCCTCCTGAAGGCGTAACAATGTTCTACCTACGCAAAAGAGAGCGTGCGAACCTGGTGAGATGCAGGTTTCTCCCTTGCATGACAAACAGGGCCTGCAAGTAGATCTAGAGGTTTGCGAACTACTGTGCTGTACCTGTTGCTTTGCTAACATGTTTCTAGGGACCTTTGCTTCATTCCTCGCTTCCTCACTCTCCGGGGGACCTTCCTCTTCCTCTCCCGGACTCTCCTGCTCCACTGCCAGACCTTCCTCTTCCTCTCCCGGGCTCTCCCATTCCATCGCCAGACCTACCTCTTCCGGACTCTCCAGTCCCCCCACCAGACCCTCCTATCCAAGGTTCTCATCCTCTCCGCACTCTTATTGATTACCAACGCCGACTCCAACCTGACGTTGACATCAAGGCCCTCTTTTCTCTGGCGACCTTCAAGCCGATGCAGGAAGTTATGCATTTTATCCGCACTCTTTCCAATGCTTCCACCGCCGACCCTGTCGCCAAGCTTTCTCCTGATGCTTTCACTCGCCTCCACCACCTGCCAGCTATCCTGCTTGAAATAGAGGATCCTGCCATTCAACACAGCATTTCTACTTATCTCGCTCTCAAAAACGCATCTCAGGCTGCTTACGGGTCTGTCACTCGTTTCCTCAAGCACAACTTTCCCAACACTGAAAATGTTCTCAGCTTCTACCAGGTTGAGAAACTCATCAGCACGCTTACTGGTGTCGACCCGCTCCTCAATGACATGTGTCCAAACACATGTCTTGCTTTTACAGGACCATTCAGTGATTTAGATGAGTGCCCGTTATGTCAAGCCTCATGATGGAACCAGGAAAAGCTTCAAGGGACTGGCGGCCGCATTAAAGTTCCTGCTCAACAATTTACCACCATTCCAGTTGGTCCTCAGCTTCAGGCACGAAATTGCAGTCCAGCGAGTGTGCGTTCCATGTACTATCTTTGGGAGAAAACTCAAGAAGTACTCCATGATATCATATCCACCCACTCTCCTGATATTCCAGTCGTCGATGACATCATTATGGGTTGGGACTTCCTGGGCGCTGTACTGGACAGTGACATCAAAGAACATGACATTGTCCTCATGGTCTCACTCGATGGTGCACAGCTATATGAAAGCAAGGAATCGGACTGTTGGATGTACATCTGGATTATAGGCAATCTCTCTCCCGACATTTGGTACTGCAAGCTCAATGTCCTATCCGGCGGCTTTATCCCAGGGCTGAAAAAGCCAAAGAATATTGATTCCTTTCTCTTCCCTGGCATGCACCACCTCGCTGTGATCCAATGCGAGGGTCTTTCCATGTGGGACCCACTTTCTGATTCCTGTTATTCCTTGTACATCTATCTTCTCTACACAACTGCCGATGGCCCCGGCTTAGTCTACTGGGACGGAATGGTTGGTCACAGCGGCAAAAATGGCTGCCGCCTGTATTTTGGCCTTCCAGGAAGACGGAAAGAACATGCAGATCGCTACTATCCAGCCTTCTTATGTCCCCATGATGGGCAACTTCCTGAGGGGAGCAATCATGGTGACATCAATGTTTTTCATCTTCCCCCTGGTGGCTCCGCAGATTACTCCCAGAACCTCCATAAGATTGTTGCTGTCGCCAACCAGACACAGTGGGACAAAATGAAGACGGAGACAGGCCTTACAAAACCTCCACTAATCCTTGGCCTTGATCACTCGCATTCACTCGGCGTTCCATACTGTATGACACCCGATATCATGCATCTAGGCAGCAATATCTCGGACCTTTTTATCTCCCTTTGGCGTGGTGAGATGGACATTGGCCCTAGCGATGACAAGTCCACATGGGACTGGGCCATTTCAGGGACGACAACCTCTGGATGTCCCACGGTAAGGATGTTGCTGCTGCTGGCAGTTTCCTTCCTGGCTCTTATGACTGCAAACCATGCAATATCGCTAAGAAGATCAACACCCAGTACAAGACCTGGGAATTCCAGCTATACACATTTGGCATCGCTCCTATCCTACTCTATGGCATACTCCCATTGAAGTATTGGTCCCACTATTGCCAGCTCATTCGTGGATTCCAAATCCTATGCCAATACTCTCTAACCCACAAACAGCTTGAAGACGCTCACACCCTCCTCTGTGTCTGGGAACGGAATTTCAAGCTCTTTTACTACCAACTCCATCATGACCGCATCCACTTTGTTCGTCCTGCTGTGCACCAAATCATCTGTCTCGTTCCTGAGGCCTTTCAAAAAGGGCCTCCCATTTGTTACGCACAATGGACCATGGAACAAACTATCGGCAACTTGGGTCAACAAATCCATCAACCATCCAAACCATATGCCAATCTTGCTCGAGAAGGTGTTCGCCGCTCCCAAATCAATGCCTTGCTCTCCACCATGCCAGAACTTGACTCCCCTCCCAAAGCACTTCCCCGTGGCTCTATTGACCTTGGCGATGGCTATGTGCTCCTTCGTAAACGGTCCAAGTATCCTGTCTCCCTTGACAATGCACTCATGCAACTTTTACGGAACTATTTATCCATCACTCAAGACATTCCTTGCTTTGATAAATGGACACAACCGCTCCTTCCAAATGGACAAATTGCTCGTTCTGCCTGGAGGGAGATACTCAAATCAAAGGACAACTTACGAGTTTCCCGCAATGTTAAGGTATGTCAGTGTCTCATATCAATCTCACTAATACAACTCTATTCACACATTCTTCGTATAGTTTCTCGACGGCCACAAAGTTTGAGTTGGAGAAGTTCAGTACTTCACTTGATTGGCTATTCAATCCGCACCACATGCTCAGGAAGACTGGTCCTTTGCAGACGTCGCCATACTCAAACTGTATTCGGAACCAGACACCAACCTTCTATGCCTGTCTTCACAAGTTCTCGCAGTGTCCCTCTTACTCAATGACCTCTTCATTTGTGACATCAAATCCATCTGGAGTGTCATTGCAATGATTCCTCGTACACTGACATTGCCAAATGGAGTTGAAGCCTGTTTCTTTTGTATGATGGAAAAACCAGGTTTGGATATCTCAGATCTCGGAGTACCTTACAGTGTGTACTCAGAAGCAGGTGATGATGAGGACAAAGAGGGCGATCATGCAGATGTCAAGTAGATTCATGCATATGTTTTTTCATATCTGAAATATATGTCTTACATTTGTTATGTCAAACAGCATGGTTTTATAACAATGAAATACTTGGATAACAGCATAACAACTGAGTACGATGGAGAACGGCAGCAGAACATGACAGCAAGATAATGATGACAGCGATGTAACAAGGAAGAACTCAGAGCACCTATACCAACAGCAGACGCTTTCTCAATCTCTCTTTATACTCCTCCAACGATAGTCTTTTCTCAGAAATTTTGAGGGGAAGGAAGGATATGTTGAAAGTACGAATTAAATATCTTGAAGGGTAGAGGTTGTGGCCAGATATGTTGGCACAGATGAGCAGATGACATGGGATGATTGGGTAACTATAATCAGGATAGTTAGATTATCTTATTTATACTGACCGACGCACCGAATGTAGTCACCTTTGACATCACGGGATATCTCTTCGTCCTCTAGTTTGACTGGGTCGGGTAGTTCAACCTTGAGAAGGATACCAGGATCTTTGATAGGTATAGTAAGCACTTTGCGACCATCTATTTGTCTGTAGATTGTATCAGTAGAGAGAGGATTGAACAAAATGACAGTACTTACAATGCCACATTGAGAGGCATCTTGTTAGATGTGATCACATTTTCGGTTTGTCCTTCTCTGGGATACAATCAATACATTGTTTTGTAGTTAGGATTATCAAGCACTTACAGGGAATTACTATCCACAGTGCGATGCTTGATTCACAGTACAATTTTCTGAAGCGAGTGAAGCCAATGGTGAAACAAGGAAAAGGTGCTTACTTTTTCTCCAGGGTGGATGATATCCAGAGAAAATGTGTACATTTCCCAGCCAGGAACGACATCCTCAATATCTAACAATATGGTGTTCCCAGACATGTGGATCTGGGGTGCTTTTGGCATGAGGAGTTCAGCAATTGGATCAATCATAACCTTATGTCGCTAACCTAACCTAACTCAAGTGACTATTAGCACACCTGGACTTAGCCGAGTCGGAGTTACTTAAACTGTACATCCCCTATGTCCCAGTAACGCGCCCTCTGAATCGTTACTCTCAACACTCTCACTCACAATGAATGCAACATACGACTTCTCTTCTTTTAATAATGGATTCTCAACTAATACTACTATAGGTTTATCTGAGAACATGTTTGACGCAAACAGTTTTGGACATGCCACCACTGCCCCCTTAATCTCCCAAGTGAATCTTAATCAGTTACAGTCGCCCCCCTTAATCTCCCAAGCGAATCTTAATCAGTCGCTCGGATACTCCCAGGTAAGATTATTCTTACTAGTAGTAGTAGGACCACACTGATTACATGTTGTATGGACTACATTATATGTGTTGGTCAGACATATATGCAGGAAACTTTCACTTTGAATGAGCGCTGCAAGGCACTTGAAACCCAGCTCATCAGGATGACAACCAAGCGCGACACGCTAAAGTGAGTTCCTATCCTTTATTCCGTGTGTTGATTATACTAGCATCATCTAGAATGATGCTCGAGCAGTTGACCGTATCATTACAAAAGCCCACAGCGAGCCTGCCTAGTACTAGTCAGACAAAGACTGCTAAAATGTATCCAAAGCTCCGCTTTTGGACCCAAAGGCAATACAACACATGGACAAATACTCCTGAGGCTCATGGCAATTCCTGATACAAATTTGCATTCATAGAAGATGAGCAGGGGAACACGATCTCCAACGGAACCCTCAAAGCCATTCGCAAGACAATTCGAGGTTGTTGGGCGGAACTCGTCGTCAAGAGCATGGCTCCTAGGAGCTGGGGCAAAGCCAACGCCTCTGCCAAAGAGGTCGTCTACTCACTCGCATACAAGTCTTTCCCTTTCCTTCAGCTAGCAGAATCTGATTGGAAGATTGACCTGCTCTGCTCACTTGACTACCCTGGCTGGGTCCGCAACAACCTGGACGACCAAGGAAATTGGCTTGCAAGTCGCAGAGTCAAGCAAGAGAAGGAATCTGCCACAACTGTCGATGAACCAACAGGCAGCATGAGCAAGAAGCGCAAGGCAAAACCACTCAAGTCCAAGGTGATAGCGAAAAAATTTAAAGGTTAGTGAAATATGACCTCGTTGAACATACTAACATGTGTCTTGATCAGCAGATGATTTGCCCTGAGAGAAATCCCCAGCAATGCCAGCCATGGCGCTAGATGTTTCAACCAGCGAGTTGTCTTCAAGCAAATTTGTTGCTCACTCCCTTTCGCCAACTCCCTTCTCGTCTCCTGTACAAGGCCCCATTGCAATGCTCCCTTTGACGTCGTCAACAGCGGACAAAGGAGATGTACCCAAATCCCCGGGCAATGTCAGTTCTTCCGCTTCCACTTTGGCCTTGAGTCCTTCAAACCCCTTCTCTCCACCTACCACTCCTGCCTCGGATTCCAACATAAAACCATCCATGGACGATCCAACTCCAACCTCTGCAGGCCTTCCAACTGAAGTTCTTCCAAAGCCATCTGACGATGCTGCCACCACAACTTCTATCGTTGTCAATCCACTGTAGGTCATATTTCCACTGTGATAAATATGCTAACAATGTTGTAGTTCAACTTTTGTGAAGAGATCTGTGACGCTCAAGCTTCCTCCCCTCCCCCCTGTGCCCGAGTTCGTGGCTAAAGACAAGGAGGAGATTAATGAAGGGAACGGGGATGGTGTATGAGGAAGTAAAGGCAAAATGAATACTAACCGGAGGACAAGGATGCGACCAACAAAGAACAAAACGGCATAGTAAGCAAGCTGAAACAACCATTCGATTTCTTCAAATCTTTTTTATTCAATACAATATTTAACCACTTAGCTAAGATAAATCCCACATACAATACATATCATCCATTCTTGTTCCAACGCAGGATCTCGACCATGACATCATTACAACGTCATTGTACGTCATAGAGATTCTAGTCTCATTATGTAAACATTCCCATACATTCTACGCCAGCCCTAAAGCATGGTCTGTACGCATTATCCCTTGGTATATAAGTAGCTAGTCTCCATGTAGATTACGCTAAGTTTGGTATTGTCCTTATACACCTTGATTATCAACTTTGGTTGACTCTCGGCATTGTGGATAGTTTCTTTTCAAATACCAAACTTATCCTTGGTCGCTGGGCCCTTTGCCCCCCGACTACCTTCCCTTCACACCAAAGCCTCGCCATCATCCTTAACAATGTGCTTGCCTCTTTTCTCTCCTTGATCAATTGTTCCCTGTTCCGCAACAGCCGTGGTGACGCTGCCCTTTCCGGGGTAGAGACCATTTGTCTGCAGAAAACATAATTCCCGATTTTACAGGGTTGTAGCGGTCGGTCTAGCAAGCCACAATGGACAGTAACTTTTGGCACCTTTTTCTGATTATTCTCACCACTCTCCATCTCCTCTACGCTATACTTCATCCCCTCCTCCGTCTTAGCGGCACATCGCTGCGGACACCCCACACCGGACCTCAGGTTTAGAGGAATCCATTGGTACTCGTGATATACCCGAGTAAAACACTTGTCAAGTGTTTGTCTATATGGTCATCCGCCGTCATAAATACAGATAATGTTGCTACCGGGCATAGTGCACTAGCCCCCATCGTCAGCTGAGTGTCTAGCTGTCCGTACGCTGGTCCTATGCTAGTGGACTCAGGTTTACATGATCACTTGTGACGTCATGTAGACTCGTTAGGGGCATTTATCTCGCCTTTGCCCTGTGAGTCACCTCCCTGTAGTACGGGAGTCATCCTCCAGTTCTCATACACGCCCACCGTCCGTTCTTGTCAAGGGTCTTTTTTCCCCCTCTTTATTTTCCATGTAAATCTGTGTGTGCAGCCGTGTGCCACTTGGTAGTCACCATACGTTACAGCATCCCTCTCCTGCATTCGCTCCCTCCAATCCCTGGAACATCTTTCCTCGGACTCATACCACCATGCTGCCTAACGCCCGTCCACAACCTATTGGTGTACATGAGCTCCTTCGGAATCTTTTTGCCTGCAACCTCCGACTGAATCACATACTCACTCGCGTACTCCATGCCCTCCTCTATCATCTCAACCAACAATACTACTGATGAGCTTCTAATCGACACCTACGCCTGGACCCTCTTGGGTCACCTCATCCAGATTCGCGCAGATGGCAGCAGCCCTCAGAGACATCGAGGCTGAATCTACCGGGGTCATGACAGCCCCAGCAACCCCTGTTCCTCATTCACCCATGTCGCCTCGATGCCCCGCTGTTGGCAGCATGCCATTCACTATCCTTCCCCAAAACCCGAACAACCCTCTTCAGCAATGACACCACGTTCCGCCAATGGATCCCGTTGGAGTGTGGCTCCAAGCCTCTGAAGCGTGGCAGAGGATCTACCAGAGTGTGGGAGCTGCTGCTGGGAATCCACCACCCCCACCTCCAAACCTACAACAGGATCTTCCCATCCAACAACCCTTGCCCTGTCATCCCCTACCAATACCTCTGTCCTCACCATCAGGAGGAGGCTCCCCCGTGTCATACCAACCAGTGGCTCGAGGACTCCCTGGCCCATCCCCTCATATCAGGAAGTCCCTCGCGGCAAAACCAGATCACGACAATGGGGACAAAGTGAAGTTCATCACCTGGTGGCAAACTATGAAGCTGTACCTTATTGGCTTCGAAAATTCTCTCTACGACTGGCAGAAAATCCTGATAATTCTGTCCTACCTTCGTGGCCCAAATGCAGCGGGTCGCTTTGCAGACCTCATGATGGAACTCAATGCCATACATAACATGACTTACGCGACGTTTGAGGACAAGCTGAAGAAAGTGTTCCAACCCGCCAGCCTGGTACGTGACGTGCAAAGAAGCTCTTCGAGCTTAAGCAAGGGAACGACATGGTGGAAGATTACTTCATCCGCCTCAATCAGCTAGCCAAGGAGGCCAAATTTGCTGTAGGAGCAAATGGGCGAGTCCTGGTGAGCCAGATCCGACGCACAGTTCATTCGGACATCATAGAGTATGTCGAAAGAAGCCGTCCGGAGATGATCAATTCGACCAATGTGGTAGAGTGGGAGACAGCCCTCGTCCACACCACAGAAGTGTTAAAGGAAATCGCCGAGAGAAAGAGAATGGTATTCATGACCAGGCCCACTTATGCACCACGATTTATCCCCCATCCTCGCTACAACGCACCCGCAGGACCTCCACCTACTGCAGCTGCTCCTGCAGTCAAGCCTCACCCGAACGCCACGGGAACCTTTGGCGGACAAGGCGCTCCGATGGAGCTTGACAAGGCCCGCGCTGCCGGGATATGCAGAAAATGTAGCAAGCCATGGCCTTGTGCGGATCACCTCCCACAACCTTGCCCTAGACAGGCGAGAAGTATTGCTATTAACAGGCAGGAGATCCACCCTGAGATGTTTGCGAACCTTCGCGTGATGATGACAGACGCAGAAAAAGGGAACAACAATGTAGAATATGCTTTGGATATAGTGGAAGACTTGTCTTTTCTCATAGTACAGTAGATATCAGTCGACCTGCTGTACCAACTCCTAAGTCATTGCTAGTAAATCGTTTCGCGGTGCTAAGCAGTGATGAGACTGAGTCTGACGAGACCATCGTAAATCTCCCAACCCCCGAAGTAAAAATAACCATCCTACCATGCCCCTCTAAGAAAAAGGTGGTGTTTAAGCCATCTGTGAAGAAAGACGACGGACCAAACAACCGCCATACCATCCCCCACAAACACCTGTCCAAATCCCGACCAAAGGAAGAGACGTCCTCTCGTTCCTGGTTAAACACACTAGACCCTTGGTCTGTGCGTTGGATGAAGACTCAGGTGGAAAACACTGATGTAGAAAGAAGCATCAGACACCTGAAGTCATTCGTCCACAATACCAGAACGATCGAAGTGTCTCAGGACCTGGTCCAGGATCTACGGACAATGACCGAGGAAGACACCTACTGGGTATTACACGAAATACAAAATGCACCCCAGTTCCGCAAGGCATCAACCCACCTCACAAAAAGAAACTCCCTTGAAGTCCCGGTGCAACTCACTTTAGCAAACAGAACAAAAGCTGAAGTGAGAGCCCTTATTGATTCAGGTTGCACTGGCTTGTCCATCCATGAAAACTTTGTGGCTGAAAAGGGGGTACCCACCCACTCTCTCCCTCGTGCACTTACGGTGTACAATGCCGACGGTACTACCAATGCCGGAGGCAAAATCGAAAAATTTGTCATCATTGAACTCCGGGTCCAAGAACACAAGGAACAAATAGCCCTTGCTGTCACAAATCTAGGACCTAATACAATCTTCCTCAGACATGACTGGTTGAAGGCACACAATCCTGCCATCAACTGGAGATCAGGGAGAATTTCATTCCGTTGTAACAATGACCATGGAACCACCTCAGTGGATGAAGAAGACGACGAACTGAGCGAAGACTTCAATCCCTTGAAAGGGGACCGCCTCTTCCGAATCGACACCGACGAATATCTATGAAATGTTGCGACGGAAGTAGCAATTAAAGACTATGCTCAAAAGAAAAAGAGAACCTTCGAAGAAGTTGCACCGGAATACGTCCATGAATACAAAGACATGTTCTCAAAAGAAAACTTCGACGCACTACCCCCGAGATGCCCTTGGGACCATGCAATCGAACTACTCCCTGGAAACCATGAGGTAGACTGCAAAGTATACCCACTCAACC
>JBBPRH010000308.1:0-27843 GCA_038092915.1 Boletus pseudopeckii
GAGTACATCATTTATGGATGTCAGACACTGCTCTGCGGGCGTAGGCCATCGGATCGTGAACTGGTTGATGAGACGAGTCTTGGCCTCGTACGGAATATTACCAGGAAGTTCCCATGCAATCGACCTACAAACATTGTACGTCAGAGAGCGTAACCAGTGAAGGGAAAGAAAACGGACGCCAAAATGGTCTTGCGAACATCATACAATCCCATGACCTGCGTTTTGTTACTCTTAAACCTAACGTGCTCTTCAGATTCGGGAACATCGACCGGCGAGGATGGCATGGACTCTTCGCAACGAGGTGGAGGCGGAGAATTTACCGGAGGGCTCCAAAATTCGTCAGGGTCGAGAACATCAACCCGCGAGTATTGCGTGGGCGCCTCGAAGGGACGGAAATCCGGAGACGTCCCTCGAATGTTCTGAGCGAATACCGTGTAGAGCGCTCGATTTCGCTGCGCAAGACTCTTGTCCGAACTGGCACCTGAGACGATACCCTTGAAGGCACCACAAAATGCGTTGACTCTCACGAGGACCTCGATTTCTGGATCATCTTCCAAGGGCTTGGGTAAAGTACTGATCTCCTCCAGGCAAGAAGCAAGTAATCGCTCCACATCCTGTTTGAGCCGTGGTATGCTACACAATGACTTGTTGAGTAAGAGCGAAACTCAAGCATCACGTAGCGCTACGTACGCTTTTTTGATATGGGCGACAAGCAAGACACTAATGTCTGTCACAAATGCCGGGATCCCAAAACGTCCACGGTCAGTAACCTCGCTCCAAGGTGAAGTCGTGTCGAAATACTCTGTAGCCATGCGTTGCAGCGCTGATCTTGATAGCTGCTGTGCTCGTTGAGTGTCATCAGGGAGACGAACACAATAATACCCGTGTTTCAATGGGTGTTGACGTCCTTCGATCACATCCAGCCAGAACTTTCTGGCATTGACCGCACCCTCCCCAAGCGTGTCAGGCTTCGTGAGGATCCCTATGAGAAATCCTTGTGAGGAGACGAGTGCTTGTTATCAGATATCGACAAACCTATCGTGCGCTCTCCCCAGGGATCAACCTCTTTCGCCAGTCTTACGGATTGCTGGTTCTGCATATCGTCTGAACGAATACATAGCAGTCAGAGACACTCCTGAATAACGAAGATTGTATGAATTACCGCTCATCGGTATCGTGGTCAGGATGATCGTGTTCGGTCGACTGATGTAATGTTCAGTGAGTTGCCGCACCAAGTCGAGCACCTCCTGGTCATCGTTTTGTATTAGTCCTGTAGAGACAATCAGCACAGAAGTACACGTGAATGGCGTACGGACCTGGTAGATCCACAAAGGACAGGTCGGTGGCATCGGGATCCTCGATGAAAATAGAAACTACGTTTCGTGAAAACTTGAGTGAGTTGGTCGAAGCCAAGTCCTTCAGATCCTGTACACTCTTTCTGTGAAAGCTTTCCGGGGTGAGATCTGGATTGAGGATAGCTGCTTGCGCGCGACGGAGCCAGACATCCATGTCCTTCTTGTCAGTGATCATGGGTCCAAAAGCAATCTCCCTCTGTTTCACAGCAGAACGCCCGAACGAGTCGTAATCAAAGCGGAGTCTGATCGTGCAGGACCAAGTTGTCGCGTTACTGGACATTGTACACTCCATTGGACACCTGTCTGGAAGATGAGGACGATAACAAAATAGAAAGGGTTGGACACACCGCGTGCAGGTGCCACTGTCTCGAGGAACATTGACCTAGTATGAGCTGTCAGGCATCTTCTATGGCTTGATAAACATTATGCGTGACTTACTCCACTGACAGCTTCAACCAGGGAGCTTTTTCCAGCTGACAAAGTCACAGTAGTGAGTCAAGAGTGAAACCGAACTCATACAATATCGACATGTACCGGACTGGCCACCGATAACGACGATAGAAGGAAGATCAATCAATGCTTCCGCTCTGGAGACACGATGTTAATGACCAGGAGGGCCACGGTAGTTCTTAACTTGCCCCAATGACCGCAAGTCACTGATGAGTTGCATCAATTCCCTGCGCATACGTGCATATTCGGTTGACGAGAGGTCGACTGCTTCCCAGTTGTCCTCTGAAGGAGGCTGGCTCTCCGTTGTCAGAGAGATGGAAGAATTGGACATTAGCCGCCTCCTAGCCCCGGCCGCCATACGAGGGAAGTTAAAGTTCATGGGCACCAATGAGACGGGGTAAGAGAGGATGATGGGAGATGGGAGATGGCGCGGGCTTTATGCATCCTCTACTTGCTGTGGACGCCGCCAAAAACGGTGGTGAACCGCCGTGCGACCGCATTACAGTTTCGACACGAGGCGTGCAAACATATCGTTATGGTGTACGTCCCGTCACCTGTGAGAATCCATTTTGCTGATATGAGGCACCAGAGATATCGGGCCAGACTGGCCACCGAACTTGGGAGATTAACGGAGCTCGTCTCTGGGTACTGTTTCTGTCCATCGCGAATTCGATAGCCAATGCGAGTGCGGCCATGGTGCCAGCGGAAAGGCATAAAGCTGACTGGATCCAATGACTCATGAGGTGGCAACGCGAGGTACTACCTACCTTCTTTGTCGGCGCAGATCCCCCATCACTGAAACGGCGAGGCGTACCACGTGAGCTAAGCATGTCCAGACACTCACGGTGGCGCATTCTCCTACAAGGCCTAGCAGAGGAGAAGGAAGGGCTGATCTGCAAGGAAAGGTATGGTATCCAATTTTCCGCAAGTCTCACTGCAATGACTGCACCGAAAAGTTGAAAAGTCCCGTATCAGGCTTACCTAATGGCAATTGTATAGTGCGCACGTCGTGTTTACGAGAGACCCTACGCGTGTTTGTTGTGATGATGCGTTCAATAGTCAGATGCCGAACCAAGCGATGGGAGTTGGATTCACGTCTTTACTGCCAGGTTCAACTTGAAAATCGCATCTCGGATCGCCCAACTGGCGGTTCTCACCTTTTCAAGTTGCTCAGAGAAAAACTGAAGGGATGAGCCGGGAGTCGACGGCGCTGTAAGAAAATTCTGAATCATTCGTCTACGGTTTTCCCAGGTAAATTTGGAGGATGAAACATACGTCCCTCCAATTGGCAGTGTGAGTCGTTAACCATTCTCTTACCTAGATACCATGGTGTCTTCCATCCACGGCTTGTAACATGATATCCCAAGTATTCCTAACTCTCCAGTACGAGTCTGCAGTCTACCACCACTGGGGTTGGCGCTACAGGCGCTGATGAATACTCCTCAAGTATTCGGTGTATACGTCATTGATTCACAGCGAGCTGTCGATCAAATATCTATAACCCGAGAAACTTACAAGCTGCGCTGTACATCGTGCATGTCACGTATTACACTCACCATTGAGGTTTTTCCGCCATAAGATACTTGCTGAATGGACGATCTGTACACATATCTGGGGTATTACAGCATTAACATCACAGCGTTAGGATCATCGAAAGAACACCTCAGAAACATGCCAACACAATATATTACGCACAAACTTGAATGCAAATTGACATGAAACGCAGCCATCAGATTCTCAATCCACACCACTCACGTAGCAAAGCTGACGAGCTTTCTCTTCATCTCCTGCAGTCGGGCCCGATTCCCTTCCAGCCGGGCCCGCTTTTCCTCAATGGCTGGGTCCTCGCTCACCAACTCTTTCATGCGATCAGAAAAGTTGCCCGACGACGTCGTGTCATCCATGAGGCGCTGGAGCAGGTTGACCGACAATCTCTTTGCTAGAGCCTGATGCAGGGTGTGTTCGATCTTCAGCGGGACGGTATCAATGATGCGCTGCACGACTGTCGTGTCAGCCTCTCATCGCGTCTGTTTCGTGGGATATCCACCTACCCTGTATGCGATAGTAAAGTATGCGCGCACGTCTGCCATGACGGTCAGCTCGTCGTCGAATTGGTCTCGAGGAGATAGACGAGTCAATGTTTCCACAGTGACATCCTTGTATCCGGCTTGAGCCAGGTATTGCAAGGCGTTTTGTGTTGACGAATCGATTGAACGTCCTGACTTAGTCTGGCCGGTAGGAAGCTTGTATGCTTCGGAGTCTCTGCGAGCTAGCCGATACTTAGCGAGCCACCTTTCACGAAGGTCCCGGAAATCCTTCAGGTTTTGAGTGTACGTTGAGGTTATCTCGACCTCCAGAGTTTCCTTGATCGCAACAAGTGCTCTCTGCTTGTGTTCTTCGATGTCGGGGCGGATGAAACCCCTGTAGACGAGATGGAGTCTACATCAAATTGTGCAAACAACCTTGTCGACGACGTACGAGATCAATTTCTCGAGCACCTTGAACCGGCCAAAGTGTATCTTGACGAGATCCTCGATGACATCATCGAGTACATCATTTATGGATGCCAGACACTGCTCTGCGGGCGTAGGCCATCGGATCGTGAACTGGTTGATGAGACGAGTCTTGGCCTCGTACGGAATATTACCAGGAAGTTCCCATGCAATCGAACTATAAAATTGTACGTCAGAGAGCGTAACCAGTGAAGGGAAAGAAAACGGACGCCAAAATGGTCTTGCGAACATCGTACAATCCCATGACCTGCGTTATGTTACTCTTAAACCTAACGTGCTCTTCAGATTCGGGAACATCGACCGGCGAGGATGGCATGGACTCTTCGCAACGAGATGGAGGTGGAGAAATTTCTGGAGGGCTCCAAAATTCGTCAGGGTCGAGAACATCAACCCGCGAGTGTTGCGTGGGCAGCTCGAAGGGACGGAAATCCGGAGACGTCCCTCGAATGTTCTGAGCAAATATGGTGTAGAGCGCTCGATTTCGCTGTGCAAGACTCTTGTCCGAACTGGCACCTGAGACGATACCCTTGAAGACACCACAAAATGCGTTGACTCTCACGAGGACCTCGATTTCTGGATCATCTTCCAAGGGCTTGGGTAAAGTACTGATCTCTTCCAAGCAAGAAACGAGCAATCGCTCCACATCCTGTTTGAGCTGTGGTATGCTGCATGAAGACTTGTTTAGTCAAGAGCGAAACCCAAGCATCATGTAGCGCTACGTACGCTCTTCTGATATGACGGGCAAGCAAGTTACTAATGTCTTTCACAAATGCCGGGATCCCAAAGCGTCCACGATTAGTAACGCCGCTCCACGGTAAAGTCGTCTCGAAATACCCTGCAGCGATGCGCTGGAGTGCTGATCTTGATATTCGCTGTGCCCGTTGAGCATCGTCAGGGAGACGAACACAGTAGTACCCGTGTTTCAATTGGTGCTGACGTCCTTCAATCACATCCAGCCATGATTGCTTGGCATTGACGGCACCGTCCCCGAGCATATCAGGCTTCGTGAGGATCCCTATGAGAAATCTTTGTGAGAGAGGAGTGCTTGTAATCAGATTCCGGCAAACCTATAGTGCGCTCCCCTTCGGGATCAACCTCTCTCGCCAGTCTCACGGATTGCTGGTTCTGTATATCATCTAAACGGATACATAGCAGTCAGAGACTCTCTTGAATAACGAAGGTTGTATGAATTACCGCTCATCGGTATCGTGGTCAAGATGATCGTGTTTGGTCGACCGATGTAAGATTCAGTGAGTTGCCGCACCAAGTCAAGCACCCCTTTGTCCTCATTTTGTATTAGTCCTGTAGAGACAATCAGCACGGAAGTATATGTGAATGGCGTACGGACCTGGTAGATCCACAAAGGACAGGTCGGTGGCATCGGGATCCTCGATGAAAATAGAAACTATATTTCGTGAAAACTTGAGTGAGTTGGTCGAAGTTAGGTTCCTCAAGTCCTGTATGTTCCTCCTGTGAAAACCTTCCGGAGCGAGCTCTGGATTAAGGATAGCTGCTTGCGCGCGACGGAGCCAGACATCCACGTCACTCTTTTCGGTGATGGTGGGTCCGAAAGCTACCTCCCTCTGTTTGACAGCAGAGCCCCCGGATGAATCATAATCAAAGCGGAGTTTGATCTTGCAGGACCAAGTTGTCGCGTTACTGGACATTGTACACTCCATCGGACACCTGTCTGGAAGATGAGGACAATAACAAAATGGAAAGGGTTGGACACACCGCGTGCAGGTGCCACTGTCTCGAGGAACATTGACCTAGTATGAACTGTCAGGCATTTTCTATGGCTTGATAAACGTTAGGCGTGACTTACTCCACTAACCGCTTCAACCAGGGAGCTTTTTCCAGCTGACAAAGTCACAGTAGTGAGTCAAGACTGAAGCCGAACTCAACTCACACAATGTCGATACGTACCGGACTGGCCACCGATAACGACGATAGAAGGAAGATCAATCAATGCTTCCGCTCTGGAGACACGATGTTAATGACCAAGAGGGCCACGGTAGTTCTTAACTTGCCCCAATGACCGCAAGTCACTGATGAGTTGCATCAGTTCCCTGCGCATACGTGCATATTCGGTTGACGAGAGGTCGGCTACATCCGAGTTGTCTGGAGGAGACTGGTTCCCCGTTGAGACAGAGATAGATGAATTAGAAGTTGGGCGCCTCCTCATCCCGCCCACACAGAGAAGTTGACGTTCATAGGTACCAAGGAGAGGGGGTAAAAGGGAATGATGGGAGAAGAATAATGGTACAGGTTTTATGCATCTCGTGGGTGCTGTGGGCGCGGTGCAAAACGGTGATCCTTGCTGCGACCGCACTACAGCTTAGACACGAGGCATGCAAACATATCATGTCGTTGTGTACATCCTGTGAGAATGTATGGTGCTGATGAGGCACCAGAGATACCAGACGGGCCTCCGAACTTCGGAGATTAAGGAAGTTCGTCTCTTGGTAGTGGGTACTGCTGTTGTCCATCGCGATTTCGGTAGCCCGTTGGATTCAATAGGGTGGTAACACGAGGTACTACTACCTTCTTTGTGGGCGCAGATCCCCATCACTGAGACGGCGAGGCATACCACACGAGCTAAGTATATCCACAGAAAGGTAGCATGTCCAGACACTCACGAATGTTCAGTATCACCTTCTCCTTACAGGAGAAGGTCTCAGATCTACTCAGAGTAGTAGTAGCATCCAATGCTGACAGGCAAGTCTCAACTTTACTCTAAACCAACGTTAGCTTCGAATGCTCAGCACGGATTCTGTACCGCATGATGCTTACCTGACAGCTGTATGACACGGTTGTGGTTACGAGAGGTGCCCAGGAGTCAGGAGATGCTGTGACGCGGCCAAACAGCTTGAAATTGGAAGGGATGGGAAGCGGACCCACACCTTGCTGCTACCCTTCTCGACTTCGATTCCGAATTGCAATAAAGTTGGCTACTGCTGCTGTCCAGGCAAGTTTCGACTTCACTGTAAACCCATGGTAGCCTCGAATGTTCAACACGGATTCGGACTCTACCATATAATGCTCACCTGATAACTGTATGGCGCGGTTTTTACGAGAGACCCTACGACTCAGACATGCTGAGCGTTGGGCGCCAGGACGATGCACATTGCGAACTCGATTGCACAGCTTGAAATTCGAAGCGATGGGACTGTGTTATCATAGACTCTGGGCATCAGCACATGTCCCAACTTGAAGAGGTCAACAGTAGCAAACTCTTGACACCGCCTACCCTGACCAAATCTGAATCTGTACAAGCTCCAGCTGTTCGACGTTGGTTGAGTCCCAGAGGGCCAGCGCTGGACGTCCACTGCCTCATTTGCTCAGAACAGAACGTTGAATCAGGCCGGACGGCGGTGTAGGACATTTGTCTGTTCTCCTGGGTTAAATTGGCTATCCAGGATAAAAACATACGTCCCTCGGCGGATTTGCATGCTGAGTCGTTCCCTCTCAGCTATAAGTAGAGGAACGAATGCCAACTCTCTACAGCCGAGCGGGTCCCGATGCCAATGATGGTGTCTTCCATCCACGGCCACATGATGCTACTCGAAATATCCCCAACCGTCCACTAGCATGACTCAGTTCGCATGAGTTTCAGAGCCTGAGTTATCCCGCCACCATGTCCGAGCCCGTCATCGTCAACGAAATCTTCGTCGGCGGGATACTCGTCGAGGTGTACAGCCATCGCGACAGTGCCAACTCCAACTTACCCGTGCATGCCTTGTTCCTGCTGCACGGTCGTACACAGTCCACAGACAGCGTAGTACGCGTTGCGAGATCGATCCTCGAAAACAACTATGGGCCAGGTACCCACAGGAAGAGGGATTTGGTTATTATTGCATATGCAAGTACCTCACGACGAAGCAACCGTAGGCGAGCATCACTGACTCGTGGGACATCAGGATCATCGTAACCATGGAAGACGTCTCGTAGACCCCCTGCGCAACGAGGGATGGCACAAAGACCCCGCTAGGAACAACCCCCAACATGCGTCAGTAGTGTGGCACTAACTGATTGCTGGGTTTCACTGACAAGCACGATTTTAGCGTGGACATGTACACCATACAGAGTATGTCCTCTTGATCCGAGATCGCCCTCATGCTGACTTGGCATGGTCAGCTGGCACAGTACACGACCTCACGTTCTTGATCGACCATATCCCTGCGTATATATACCCCAAAGTTGAGCGGAACATCGTCGAATGGGGAGTAGCAGGCATCAGTCTCGGAGGTCACTCAACCTGGATCGCACTTACTCGTGGTACGTGGCCGGAACGCGGTCCTTTGGATTTGAGCTGCTATCTTACGGATTATCACGCATTTGATCAGAACCTCGGATTCAGCTCGCCATTCCTATCATCGGATGCCCAGATTATACCAAACTCATATCCCAGCGCGCTCAGTTGCATGGAATCCCTCTTGAAGCACCGCACTATCCACTCCACTTGAAAGCTTACGTAGACGCATACGATCCAGCCAGCTTTGCGTTCCGGGGAAAAGACGTTACAAACCCTTTCTTGGGTAAGAGGATTCTTGTGTTATCAGGCGCCGAGGACAGATTGGTGCCTTGGACTGCAAGTGAGGAGTTCGTTGAGGGGTTAGAAGTCGGTGGTGGTGTGAAGAAGGTAGTGGTGGAGGAAAATGTTGGGCATGAATGTACCCCTGCCATGATTCGGGAAGCGGCGCTCTTCGTGAGAGATTGGTTGGCTGAGTGATCAATTGGGGATGTTGTATGACTAGCGATGTAGAGTGTATACAAATGTAGGTCTAGGTGCTCGTATGGGTGTGATAATCTAGTAGAAATTATGTGAGGCGTGATATAGTCCCTGAAAATCCCGATTCTTTTGCGCTTACCCATATCTTTGGCTAAGTCCGTCATATACGACGAACACGATGCCGCTACAAGGAATCGCTCTGGCTACGGTCATGCCACAGCCCGCATATAGCCCTCTCCACCCTTGGACCTTATACATCGCCCTTGCCGTTTCCCAGAATCCCCCTACCTTGTTCGTCCGATGTGCCGAATGGGTAAACATATCTGGGGGGCGGAGTTCTTCTGCGGTCTGGATTGCAGACTTGACGGTATCCGCAGGGTAAAGCGAAAGCACACATACCCCGCCGGCTAATGCACCGGAGAGGGCGGATTCCCAGGGTAAAAGTTCGGTAGATTGATCACGGGGTGTAAAACTCCCGAATAGAGAGGGTTGGTATTGGGTGCGCCTAGCAAGAAGTAGTGACGCAGAGAATTCTTTCGAAGCAAACCATGCAGCTGTCCCCCCTGTCTCACGAATCATGGTGCCGACATGGCCAATCCAGAGGCCTTTCAAACCTGACGTGCGTATGATGCTTGTGAAAATTGCTATTGGACCCGGTAATTTCCGTGTGAGAGGTCTGTGTTTATGTGGAGCAGAAGCGCGGGAGATATGATTGATGAGGGTGGTTGGAGCGAAAGAAGGGGGTATCGTTTTGAAGTTGGGGATCCTCGGGGGGAATGCAAGCATTTGGACTTGCATCTTACACTTGACCAGTTCTATTGGGGTCCTGAAAACACGTATACGTCATTACTTGATTGAGTAATGGATGAAGCAACCACGGACACGATGAAGCTAGCGAGAAAGCCAGCACCAGCGGCTGCAAGACCAAGTTCGGGAAGGGCAAGCTGACGAGAGGAGGAAGTGGACCAGTAGATGAAGTTTTGGAGTTGACTGTAGGCTACGAAGAGAGTAGCAGTTTCTGCCATGGCGCCGAACATGGGAACTGGGAGACCCTGTATGGGTACGAAGATTAATATGATGCAGGAGTAGATGATGGTGGTGGTGGGACTTACGCGATACAGTCCCCGAATACCCTCACTTCGCCATGTCTGTACGAGACAGTCGAGGGGGCCACCAAAGCGGTGAGGGTTATCAAGGACCTGTGACTGTAGACGGACCTTTGCTAGGTCAAATGGGTACTCAAAGACTTCCGCGACCATGCCAGCGACCTATGAAAACATGAGGCGAGGTCTGTGTGGGTCGGATAGCTTTAATTACACTCCCAAATGCGATGTCTTTGACCGCACGCATAGATAAGGAACTGCCGGGATTCTCGGACGAGCGGAAATCGGTGGAGATACCATGACGGGAATCCATTGAGCGTATCCTCTTCAACTCGTCTACCACGTGATACCAATCAGCGTTGCCACTTGCCGAAAATGGTCGAGTGACGTCATGTACCTTACACTGACACCCCAAAACGGTCCAAATCGATTGGTGCAGTTTGGAGCAGAAACCCCGGTATATAACGGACGCAGGCGGGTTGCAATAGCCGCTGTCGTCTCTCTCTCCCTCTTCATCCTTGCATCCTCACATCGTCCCCAACATGCCTCAGGGTACTATGAGAGCACTGTGGTACACAAAGGTCACCCCACTCATTGCCCGATTTGCGCACCTCTGATTTGCGGTTGGGCTATCCAGCCTCAACATTTCGAGGTTAGGCAGGTCCCAATACCCCATGTCGGCGACGATGACGTTCTTCTCAAAGGTGATGTCGTCCACTCGCGTTTAACCAGTAATATCGGAGCGCTAATTCTGTTTTTTTTTTTTGCAGTGACGTGCTGCGGTTCGTCGCAAACCCGCTGAACCACTGTGAAACGCTGACAGATAAGATCGCTGTTCTATTTGATAGGTGTATGCGGCACTGACGCACACATCCACGACGGCGAGTTCATCTCCAAGTTCCCGGTAAGGTTCCCTCTTCGGATCAATGGCGTTAATCAAATCTCTTATCGCATGATAGCTGATCCCGGGCCATGAAGCCATCGGTACGGTCGTGGAAATGGGTAAAAACGTCACGGGCTTCGAGATAGGCGACCGATGCGTTGCTGACGTAGGCATTACTGTGAGTGTGCCCCTTCGCGCTCAAGATTGAAAATGAAGGTACTAACTTGTTCGGACCGATGGCGCAGTGTGAAAATTGCTTCTATTGTCGACGTGGGCAGTCCCTCTTGTGTGAGAACTTCAACGCGCGGGGCGTCACATTGGATGGTGGATTTGCTGAATACATCGTATAGTAAGCGTATCCCTTATCGTGGTGTTGGTCATGGGATAACGACTCGGAGTTCAGTCAGCAAAAGAAGCTTTATAAGATCAAGAACCTCACTGATGAAGAGGCAACTCTCTTAGAGCCTGCCGCTTGCGCTATCCATGGCCTCGATAAGCTCAACCCGCCTGTCGGTGTCGAAGTCCTCCTTCTTGGCGCTGGTCCTACAGGCCTCATACTGGCCCAGCTCCTGAAGCTCAATGGCGCCGCAAGAATCGTCATTGCGGCCAACAAGGGTATTAAGATGGACATTGCCAAGCAACTCGAGGCCGCTGACGAGTACATTGAACTCGACCGCCAGAACCCTGAGTCCCAATGGGCGAAGCTTAAAGCGGACAATCCGTATGGATTCGATATCGTTGTGGAGGCTACAGGAGTGGAGAAACTCGCGAATGAAGCCATCAACTATGTGCGCAGGGGAGGAACGCTAATGATATACGGCGTCTACGAGAACAAGGCGCTTGTGCACTGGCCACCGTCCAAGATCTTTGGTGACGAGATCAACGTGGGTTAAATTAGTCAGCGAAAAACCCTCCTCCTCACCCTTGCCATCGTAGATTATCGGATCTTTCTCGCAAACGTATTGCTTCCCTCGGGCTGTTGCCTACCTTGACAGCGGAAAAGTCAAGGTGAAGGGAATGGTGACGGATGTCTTTAAGTTGGAGGAGTACCAGGAAGCGCTGAACAAGATGAGCAGTCGAGGGGCGTTGAAGATCGCCATTAAGCCCTAGGCGGCAGCTGGGCAGGGATCACGGCGAATTCTGTTGTATCCTTATTGTATAACATTTGATTAGCGAAAGAAATGTATATGTAGGAAGATTGCCATGTCGAATTGATCCACAAGCAAGCGATTGAGAATTGTGCAAGCTGACTAGCCATCTCGAGAAGAGAAAGATACAACACCTTGCCACCGTCTAAAGATGTCTGTAGTTAACATGTCCGGCGCGTTGCGTTGGCTCAGTTATTTTATTAACACTTCCCAGGATGGTGCGAACTTACCGACATGTTCCCGCCATGCGTCACTTGTCAAGCTGCAAGCTTGAGACCTGAGACTGACGCAGCTCAGGTTGCACATTGACATCGATACCTTCGTTAGCCATATACACTGACGTCTCAACCTCCCGACATACCACGTTATGAGCTGGGGAGAGAGTGGTCGCGTGGGCAGCTTGGTGAGTACCGTTTCCGCGGTTCGAGCGAGGTCAGTCACGCTCATTTATTTTACACTCAAGTTGGTAGGAGAGCCATTGGACGTCGAAGGATACCCACAAGCTCCCTCGGGACTCGAACTCGAGCAGGTTCACGTCTACGTGAGGCATGGTGTGTCGCACGTTCATTCTCCTCTTCCCTGCACCCACCCGACTCGTGTTTTCCCAGGTGAGCGGACCCCAGTGAGGACCCGTATGGCGGATCCACCTGCATCCATTCCCGAACACTGGCAGATGTGTTCCGTGGCGAGACGCTTCAGCGAGGCAGTGAATTTGACGACGACAACGCACAGGGAACCTGCTTCTGAAGGGGTGTGGTTCAAGAGAGGAACAGAGATGTGGGATGGGAGCACTGCTACAAATTTATGGTACGCAAATATTGAATAGGAGAAGCCACGCATGGTTCTGATGTCATTTGTGCAGTCTTTTGGGTGACCTGACAGATATCGGGAAGGAGGTAGCATCTACGCGCTCGTACACTGAAACCGTTGCTCAATGATCTCTAGTCCACGTACAATTTTGGTGTCGCGTTGCGAAAACTCTATGTTGACAGGTAAGCGGAAACCGTTTCGTCCATCGCGTGTAGCTGGTTGACCCTCGCAGGCTCGGCTTCCTCCCCGGGACACTTCACAACGAAAAGCAGGCTTATTTCCGGTGACCCAACTGATTATCGTGTCTATTTGCCTCCTGATCAGGTTGTGCATTCGTCCAGCTCGACAAACGTCCCGCGGACGATCGAGTCCCTTGAACATATCGTTCATGGATTATACCCCCAAAAGCACTGTGCCAATGGTGTGATACCCTCGATCTTGGTTAGGTATGTTGTGGGAAGGGACAGAACTGGGATGATAACACACCTCTGCAGGAATAAGGTAGACGAGAACATCGTTAGTAACATCCTGTCTTGCCCGCAGCTCGGTTTATTAGAGTTGCGCTTCGCTCAAGGTAGGTTGTACGTTCCAAACAAGTAGAGGGTACTGATGTTCTGTCCTGTAGCTGCTGCTGCCAGGTGGAACTCTCGACTCCAAACTTTGGACGAGAGATTGTCGAAATATATCAAAGGCAAACCGATCCGCGTAGATGGATCACCCCGTGCTTCGGGGATTCTGGATACCGTGAGCCCAGGGAAGCACTTATGAGCTAGTTTCTCAACACAAAGCTATATATCCAGGTTCGTTCAGCCGCAGCACACGGAATCAAGGTCCCTGATGACTTCTGGGATCCTGTGGTGGTTGACTTGATCGTATGTCCCCAACTTTCAAAGTTCAATGGTAGTCTAGTGATGCTCACGGATGAAACATTGACCTTCAGGAATCTGCAGTATCGGACGAGTGGTTTACAAGTGTGTCCTCACCTTCTTATCTTGCTGATGATCCACTAACTTTTGGCATCGAAACAGTTTGTAAAGTAGATCGCTAATCTTGATAAGCATGGATCTCACGGATGCTCGCTTCCACTGAACAGTCAAGACCGAGCAGGGTCGCCGTCTGGGTATGGGCAGACTCCTTGCGGATGTGTCGACCAAAATGCAGACCAAGATTAAGGAAGGGGACAAGGATCCATTGAATGTCCTTGTTTATAGTACCCATGACTCCACGTTGGCTGCACTGTGCAGCACGTTTGATGCCTTTGATGAGAAGTATGGTGTCTTTCTCCTATTCGTAGTGATAATGCCTAACGTATACTGAAAGGTGGCCACCGTTCACGTCGTCTGTTACTTTTGAACTCTTCAAGAAGAGGCACTCGGAACAAGGACTGAGGTTGCCATCCTTGTTAAGTAGACTGTGGAGTGCTCACTCTAAAGAGGAACACTGTAAGTTATCCCCACTCGGGCCCTTCAGCATCTGTTCTCGTTGATGGCTATGTCTTATCTAGATATTCGGATGCGGTACAAGAACAAAAACTTGACCCTGCCCATGTGCGCAAAGGAAGGAGATCACCTTCCGGGATCACCGGAATTCTGTACTTTCAGCGTGTTTCAGCGAAGGGTAAAGGAGCTGACGCCTCTTAATTGGAGTGCAGAGTGTGCACGAGAGAGCGCAAGCTCATGATATATAACTCGGGTCATATGTGTGCTCGGAATCTAACAATCGTACCTATCGGGATCTAAGTGTGCCATCGCGGAATCTTCCGTACGATTTGTGTCGGAGGTTGAACCATAACCGAAAACTGTACAGTACAACACCCCCGGCGATTGCCGGGCTCAGGGAAGTCGACGGCATATACTCAAGACTTGTCAACGCCAACGCCGACAACGATGGTCAACATCCCCAAGTGAGTGTTCAAAGTCAATCTGTGTACCGTCAATTCTGCTCACCTGCATAAATTATAGGACGCGACGGACATGTAAGTCATGCAGGATCGTGCTTGCTACATCAACAGCTCATGTGTTCCCAAGACTGCAAGGGCAAGACGTGCAAGAAGCACACGTACGTGCCTACATTATGATATACTTCAACACCTTCATATCTTCATTACAGCCCCCACAAGGTGACGCAGTACAAAAAGGGCAAAGATTCGCTGTTCGCCCAAGGAAAGCGTCGTTACGACCGTAAACAATCAGGTTATGGTGGTCAGACGAAGCCTGTCTTCCACAAGAAGGTAGAATGATCCCAGATCGTCCGTCTTTGCGGTTCCTCACGCACTACGTCGTTCCTAGGCCAAGACTACGAAAAAGGTCGTGCTGAGACTTGAATGCACGGTGTGCAAGTACAAGATGCAGATGGCGTTGAAGCGATGCAAACAGTACGTCGTACTTTGATCCGTCCACTTATGCTGTCAATTTAACTCGCCGTTCTAGCTTCGAACTCGGTGGTGAGAAGAAGACCAAGGGTGCCGCCCTCCAATTCGTGCGTGGCCTCTGCCTGGTTGTTTCGTCTGTGTCTGATGCCCTGGTTATAGTGAGCTGTATGTCGTCGTCATTCCCATTTCGTGTCTCTTTTGTTATGTATCCACCACCGCACTATGACATGCAATCTACCACGTGCAGCTCATCCGTGTTATACACTCGTGGACTAAGCTAGCTATCTCGTCGACATGAGATATCCTATATGATGTTTGATCCTCTTGCAGATCGGCGATTCTTCCATGTGGTATCGTCGTGGAGCTGTGTGCGTATATGCACTCGGAGACGGGAGAAACTAACCCTTGAGATGACGATGGGAGAGCTAGCTCTCACGAATGTTCCAGTTTGCACAGTGATCTTCAAGATTTTGAGGCAATTGAAAAATATTGCAAAATACAAATGCATCATACAATCCACTTTCAAGCAGACAAAATGCATTGTATTCTAGTGCCTCACAATCTTGGGGGTTCTGAATGCATGGTAAATATTTGTAACATGACACAGTTTGTGCATGGCCATCTAACCCTCGCCGTCATCATCCCATTGTATCCATAGATACTCTCAGCCCGACAGGGCGTTGACTCGGGGAAGTAGCCCTGTAGCAATATCAGAGTTTAGACTCCAGACGCGTGAGTGTTGAGGTAATGACAGACATGAAAAGCCCCGATTATAGAGCTCTCTGAACTCGAAACTTATTCATCTCCCACAAGCCCTCCTACTTTCTGAAGGATGTCTGATATTTCGTCGAGAAGGAGTGGCAAACATGACGAGGCAGGTAAACAAACTGACGAGGACACGCACAGACCATCTGTTCGGTTTCCTTTCTCCCTGTTGCGGCTACAGCCGGGTATCAGCGCTTCAAAAGACGGAACGATTAGAGTATGGAATAGAAAACGGCGGGGAGGTGCGGGCCGTCGCCGTTTCCGAGAACAGTCGGTGGAGATTCACAGGGATGTCTTGTCTTCGCTGTTGATTCACAAAGGTTAGCGAGTGGGTCGATGGATACAACGGTAATCGTCTGGGGCACGCCGACCGGAAGGCAACTCGCAGGGCCATTCATTGGGTATAGCACTGGCGTCTCTTGTGTCCGTTTTCACCCGCACGGCCCGGGCCGGAGAGACGCTCGCGAGTTGCGAGTTGCGCACTATCCGAATCCGCAACAGCCGCTCTGGCAAATTGGCCATTAGACTACACCAAGGGATCCCTGCGTTCAAGTTGGATGGCGCAGGCCGGAACTGATTAAGTAACGTCCCCGATGGTGACTCAGAAGATCGCGTTATTTTTTGGCCTACAGGTCTTGACGGGGAGCGTACTATATCATTACCATGTGCGCGAGGCGCAGGTCATGTATGCCCTCGCCAAAGGCATCACCCCGAGGCGGCCCAGCGAATCGCTGGTGACAAACTCTCAATGGATGTTCAGAGTCCAATGATGTTGGTCCTCTGTAGATGCTACTGAATCGAGGAGATCGTCGAATTTCACACAAAAAGAACGTTCGGTGTGTGTAAGGGCCTAGGTTAGGGTTCTGCAGTATTGCAGACGTATTCTCCAATTATTGACCCCATTCAAAGTTCTCGTAGACCTTGACACAGCACCGATGTCATTCGATTCGCGAGCTTTGTGTACGGAGGGACAGATATTCGATTTTGCGATCCTCAACCTTTGATCAACACGAATATGTCATACCACATAAGATCCATTATATGTATGAACCACGATTAAACATATCGCTACGTTTGTTAGGGTGAATAACTGGGAAAAAGAAACGGTGGAATGCCAAAGTGGAAGAAAAGGCGAGCGTGATACATCTCATACGTACACAATGGATCGATCCATTTGCAGAAAATGTGAGTAGACATTAAAACAGAGGAAATGTTGTCAATTTATTGACCCCAACATCACATACTTACGGGGATGTCGTCCATTGCGCGAGACCGGAAAGGCCCCGTCTTTTGGTATCCGACCTGCCCGCCGCTAACTCTGAACCGAAGACGTGACTATACCCGTCCTCGCCTTCTTCATCTCGACTTGTTAACCATTCCCGGCCTCGACTTGTGCTCCATGATGCATTTCCCCAGTCTAGTCGGCCGGTCGGAGCTCGGCCGAATGGACTCGTCCCACCGCTTCTAGGTGATCTGGGACGCGGCGCACCACGGTCGCTAAACAACTTGGATTGAGGTCGTTGGAGATGTTTTCGTAGACTCTGAATAGAGTGCTGTCGTCGAGCAGGGACGAGCAAACGATCTAAACCGAGCTCCCCCTCATCGTCATCGTCATCGTCGTCGTCGGCGTCGTCACTGTCGTCGGACCATATTCCACCCGGGTAGGCCTGAGCACCACTCTCCATTCCCCAACCGCTCGAATAACGTTGACGGGGTGCCATCCAGTCGTCGTTTTCTACTTTCGTTCGAGCAAGTGACGGCACGACATCAACATCCCGATCCTTTCCTCTCCGACGATTCCTTGGTTTATATTCCTCTCTTCTCTTTCCGCCGTTCCCAGTCTTCGTGCGATCGTCACGGGCACCGTGCCGCGCCAGTGAACTCGCCCGTGACGTGGGCGTGGAACGACACATGACTCTCGTGCAGGCCACTTGACCATCGCTTGTCCTTGCCTTCACGTCTTGCACCTGTACGCAAAGCAACGGCGGTTTCCTACCCCGAGTCGGCGCCCTTCCTCTTTCTTCTCGATTCGACTTGTCAGACAATGTCGACGCCGTCTTTGCCGTCCTCGTGGATGCAGCATCCGATGTAGCGGCCGCTGGGCCGCTGATACCACTTAATATGGCTTTCGCGACCGATTCCATCCAGTTTCGTGGGAGTGGTGGGTGTACCTGGTGGTCGTGATCGTCTATGGTAACGCGGGAGTGTGATTCGTAGTCAGATTCCGCGATATTATCTTCATCGTTAAGGATGAACCTGCGACGCGTGCCATTCCGACGATCGCGTCCTAATGCATGCGACCTCAAGGAAGCCTCTGACAATGCAGTGCGTTTGGCGAGTGGTTGGATGTTTGGCGCTGACACCATATGGCGGAGATACGGGCGGGCATTAGGCGGGTTTGGCTTAGTAGATGATGATTTGGATGAGTAATTATTATTAAGTTGATGATGGTGACGGTTAATATGATGGTGATGGGGCGCCCTAAGAGATGAGTGAGGATGCTGGGGAAGTCCTTGAGATGACTGATGGAGCTGGACAACTTGGTACGTATGAGTGCGTTGCGATGTGTCCGCAGACAGGTCAAGGTAGGTGCGGCGACGCAAGCCCTCGGAAGAGCCGTTGCGGGAAAGAGAAGCCATCGACGAAACACGTTTGGTTCGGCTGTCCCTAATGTGTATTGCGTGAGCCAGCGGTGAAGGTGGAGGTGACCACGCATGTGAGGCAGATTGTTCAGGGTGGTCCTCCAAAGGCGCTGTCTCGTGCGACAAGCTCGAACCCCGACTCACGAGTCCAGTAAAGAAGTCGACGACGGCCCCAACGCTTCCTCGCACACTATTTCCCGCATTTCCGGCGGCCGGCCGTGCATGGCGGTCTGATTCGGGGGTGAAGACGCGAGTCTCTTTGTAGCCAGCTTCACGGAGGAGATCCTCGAGACACTCGTACGTTTTGGAAGTACCACGGCGATGGAGGGGGACCCTGCTAAGCGATTCTGGATAACGAGTTGTCGAGCGACCTCTCTGGGGCGTCAAAGGGGTGTGCGAAGCTGTTGTATGAGTAGAAGTTGGCGTGGGATGTGACGAAATTCCGGAATCACCCCGCGAGGAGACGGGGGTAAGAGAAGCCGCAGGCTGTTGGAAGCGCGAGGTTCATTAGTCTGCCGAGGAGCGGGTTGGGTGTACACGTACAATGTCCATTTGGTGACCAATGCCTCGTGCAGGTGCTGCAGTCATGATCTCGATTCTTGGCTAGCACGTGCGAGATGGAGGACGCCGGACCTCCCCAGCTGCCAGACGATCCTGACGCTAGAACGGTGTAAATATAGGAAAGGAGAAGAATAGAGAGTGATGGTGATGGTGGACGTGTGGACGTCAATGCGGGGTCATCCGCTCGCGAGTGCACTGCTCGGTGGCGCCTACCGAGTCCGCACATGATGGAGCAAACCGGTTTCCACTGTACCAACCGCAACCTTGGCTACAGTTGTCACAATTCCTCATATCTCTTAATCACTGACGTGTCTTTGAGCTCATCAAGCCTGACGCTTTCTACAATGTTATGTATATACAAGCTATACAGCGGTGACATCGACACCCTTGGGCCTTCACGATGGCAGCTTTGGCACAAAGCGAATTGCTTTCCACTTCACTTCCCCTGGACGACCACACCGACCACACTTGCAGGTAATCCACGCGTGTAGTTCGTCCACAACCTTTCAGTGGAGTCACCGAGCCTTTTGAATAGATCACATCAATGCATCCACAGCCAAAGCTTGCCGACCTACAAGGGTTCGGGACACAAACATGCACGGAATAGTGACAAGGCGTACACAACGTGTTAGAATTTTTTTCTTGCATAGGTAGAACGGCATCCTGAAACACCGAATGTGATTATCAACACCACTTCCACATCAACCTGTCCCCTTAGGCCTTACCATTCAATTAAGAAGAACAACTTCTGAATCCGAAATTGGGACCTGTGAGTAATACCAAGGTATTGGTCAACCCATCTTTACGTCGCACCGCGAACTCACCTCTCAACTCCGTCAGGAATTGACGCAACAGCGAAGAAACACCAAGAAAGCGAGAACACTTACAAGCACTGGACGCATTCCATCTTCCAGACTGACAAGAAGTGTACTAACACCATTTGTGCCGCAGGGAAACAAGTTCAGCATTGTGATTGCAATACCTATGGGAACTAAGACAGTGCCTTAGCTTCCACAGATATTAAAATAACCCCACGCATCGTTCCGTCTTCCAACCGTCACGTAACAGGGCTTCTCATTCGGTCATGTCACTTTCGGGCAGACTGGTCAGTCACTTGAGCGACGCGCGTGAAAGTTGAGTAGTCGCCAAAGTTTGTCACCTGCGGATATCCAAGGACAAGTGGGCAGCGCCTCGCAGATAAATGTCACTCGCGAAAATGAATGTGTCACTGATATCAACATGGCACACAATGTATCAGAAGTTCTGGAAGGACTTTGGAAAGGTCTGCCGAGTCAAGTTTGGGTTCCACTAAAGTTACCAGTACGCGACTATGACGGATCATGCTACACGGCCACCATTAGATCACATATCGGACAACGGAGCGATATCAATACGAACCAGTGCCCGGAGAAGAGCCGCATGTTTGTCCCGACTGAGATAGACATGTCTAAAGGTAGGTGGTTCCGAGAAGTATAAAGACAGTTTCCCCGAGGAATATGGGTGGAATATATGTTGTCTAGGTTACGCTTATTTACTGTAAGTAAACATTAAGTGAGAATTCTACTTCCGTTAGTAAAGGCCGCTATGACTCGGAGAGGTACGAGATGGCAGCGGGACGTATATAAATGATGCATCAACCCACCCCTAGTGCTATAAGTCACTGGGCCTATGCACAGATCCAACATTCAGTATCGTTAGGATACGCAGCAGTGATCAGATTGTTCTGCAGAGAGAATGGAATCTGCACCATTGTTTTGACCTGTTTCAGTACACTGGAAATTGTGGATCCACATATTTTGCCCATGCACGTAACCCCCCTATAACATCCCTCACATCAAACGCTGGGTTGAATTCACGAAGTGCTTCCGCTGCAATCTGCGAATCATTCCCGAGTCGACACAAGACCACAATCTTCGAGCTGGCATTGGGTGGTAGATGGGCAGAGGGATCTGCAAGCAGTTGTGGAAGTGGAATGCCTATATGAAATTTGTGAACAATACCGGGAGGACAATGTACATCAAACTTACTTAGCGAACCCGGTAAACGACATATACCAAATTCAGTCTTGGGACGAACATCAAGCAACACGCATTGTTCCTGCGATTGCAGTATTTGTAACTCCTGAAGAAAGTAGTTGAGATTGTTCTTTGCAGCGCGGAGCTGAACACCTCACTTGAACAGTGATGCGGTCACCAGGGTTTCCTGAAACTGAACCCCTTGCTTCCCAGTCGGGACGGGGTCCCCCACAAAATGCGATGTAGTCAGTCTCATGAATGGCACCCAGTCTCTGTCCATCTACCCCACAGGCAGCACATGTTGGTTTTCGTGCCCTTAGCTTGATGGTCCGGAACAGTGGCATTGACATAGCAGAGAACAACATAAGGGAGGCTTTACCATCTGCACAAATGGCTTGTTTCAGGGAGACGAGTACCAAAGGCATTGTACACACCATGCAGACCGGCGAGGATCTTGATAGTCTCCAATGCTTGCATGACGCCGATGACACCAGTAACAGCACCTAGGATACCCATCTCTTCACAACTCCCAGACATCTCTGGAGCAGGAGGTTTGGGAAATATGCAACGATAACAGGGTCCCGACTCGCCGAGGTTGTAGATGCAGAGCTGACCCTCGTATTTTTGGGCGGCACCACTGACCAGAGGTTTCTTGAGTCGAACGGCGGTGTCGGACAGAAGATACCTAGTCGGCACATTGTCTGTGCAATCTAGAATTACATCGTATGGCTGTAAGAGCGCCACCGCGTTGAACGAATTTATCGCCTCATTGATGGGTTCCACTCGAATCGTCGAGTTGATTCTAAGGGGTATCGCATCTTGGATAAGGAGAGGAACGAGCCTGTAGTAGTTACTCACTTTTTGATAGCAGCTTCCGCTGAAAGTACTTTGGACATGCCGATCGTCCCTTCGTTGTGGAGTACCTGTCTCTGTATGTTGGAAAGTTCGACTGTATCATGATCAATGATAGCTATTCGACCTAGTTCCGACTGGTAATTACGCTGATAACGCGCCGGAGAGGAAATGCTTGCCAACACCGGCAGCGGCAAGGTACTGGAGTGCAGGGCATCCAAGACCCCCCGCACCAACTACAACAACCGATGCGCGTTGCAGCTTGATTTGACCTTAAAGCGCCTGAATGCCTGAACAATAGATGAAAGCATGTAAAGGACCTTGTAAACCGAAGTTGTCCAGGATCATTTGTCGGCCATAGCGAGGGTAGTCGTCGATGTGGGCTAGTCTCGGCCAACTTGCGTCGTCCATCATCATGGTACAGTACTCGGAGCCTGAATGGTAATTGGAACTGGCATACTCCGGGTCCTCACACAACCAATATGGCCACACCTACCACTGGCAACACACGCAACGATGTACCAAACGTCACCAATTCCACACCGTCTGCCGCAGCCAATATGCCCAAGGACGGTCTGCCCATTATGCACCAAAGTTTGCCCTCGTGGTTGCCACCCGGAATGACTATCCAGAGACTGAACCAAACCCTATTAGGTCGCATACAACCCATCCTTCCATGGCCAGATATCGGTCGTATCGCCAAGTGGTCTGTCTCCTCGTATAAATTTGGTTTTGGTGCAGAGTGCTTGAGGGATGGTGACCCGGACACCTTCTGGCAGTCAGTGCTTTCACTGCTGATTCAATTGCTGCATGTTTGAGCTTCGAGTAAGTTCCGATGGTCCCCAGCCTCACTTCATCACTATAGAATTCCCTCGCAAAGTCGCAGTTCAGGTCGATTCGATTTCCTTCCTTTGCTTTCCGAAGACCTGATTACGCGGCTGCTCAGAAAATCAGCATATGTCTCAGTTGGCCACTAGATGACTCATATACACCATCAACCTTGGCGATTCGTGCCGGCACCGGTCCAAGTGATCTTCAAGATGTTCGAGTAGCTTCCCTCGACAAACCTGACGGCTGGATCACTTTTGATGTGTCGTCAGAACTAAGTGAAGACGGAACCACCTAGTGAGTTTTTCGGTTGACTAACAGTTGTTGCTTTACTTAGGAGTGATTCTTTCTCCAGCAAGCCGGTCCATGCCTATGTCCTCCAAATCATTATTGTAGCAAACCACATGAGTGGTAAAGACACCCATATCCGTGGGCTGAAAATTCTTGGACCTATCGAGTGCGTAAATTCGTTCCCCGGCTGGTCGAGTCACAAGCCTGATCATTTGAGACTCGTTAGGGACAATGTCACAGATGATGATGATCCATTCCCTTTCACGTCTTCTGCATTCAAAATGTATGCAACAATTCGATAGATTATCTCAACTCTACATTACCTGTGTTCTAAAATGTACAACACTGTGTCCCATAATATCATTCGCTAGCTCAACGGCTTCAGTGATCTCATGGTACCGAGACAGAGAACAGCAATAAACCAAACCTGGGCTACGCAGTTAGTCGTGAAATCGACCGTTATTTACTATGTTGGTACGATGGGACATGCTGCAGCCCGGCATACTGCCCCAGCACGGTCGGGTTAGTTGTTTCCCGCATATGAGAGTGTGATGTGTGAGTATGTCCATTGTAGTATGGTTGAACCCCCTGTGAATGAAGTAGTGGTCCACAATTTAATGGGTGCGAGTCGATGGTGCGAGGGTACGACGAAAGAGGGAGCCGACATGAGCGGGTGGGTGGGTTAGAATCTAAAGACAAAGAAACATGAAACGTTGATGGAAGACTTACGTGAAAGGTAGATGCGGTGTGAAGCCATCCCAGTTGCCAAGATTGTATGGGGCGTAATATTATACCGTGCGTGCTGAGAGGGATCACCGTCCTGGACTGAGCATGTTGAGAACTCACCTTGCTGGGGCTGATAATGTGCAAGTGTGACGCCCGTCGGGATGATCATACGGGTATCTTGCATTGGGTGGCGAGTTTTGGTAGTGACCCAGAAAGTCTCTGAGTTTGGAGGCGATACAACGTAGAATCTGAACTTCGGTTAGCCTGCATAGTTCCTGGCGCCGGAGGGGACAGCGAGGGAAGTCTTGGCTTGCCTTATACGTAACCTAACCTTAACCATGGGACAGGGTTTCACTCGGGCAGGGATGCCCGGAGGCAATGTTAACATTGTTAAGTAATGGTCAGCTCACTTCGTTTCATAGTTTGGGGCGAGGTTTGGGGCGTAACGTGCCAACAAACCATCTTTTGCAGGTGTGTCATCGCTCAGATGCCAAAGGGACCTCTGAGTTATAACTGGTCGAGGTGCGAGCCCAAAATCACAGAGGAAGATGACATTCTGCCAGCTTTTGTTCCGCTCCAGGCTCACATAGGACCTGAATTTCAGTGTGGCAGCGCGCTGAACGCCCACTGTCAAGCCGTAATATGTGGTACAGGATGTATCATACACTAAACCATAATTCTCGTGGCAGCGTGCTCAAATGGGATATAAGCCACCCAACAAGCCAGGCGAGCGAGCATAGTTTCCCCCCAGCCCCCTCGGAGTCAGGTATGATTCACGCTACCCTCCTCTTCATTGCGATGGCAATCACGGGAAGCGCCATGAGGCACACTTTCATCGGCGATATACAGGGAATGCTCTCCCAGTCCAGCCTTTTCCCGAGCGAGACATGCCGGGACATTGCAACCTCTGTTTCTACGGCATCGGAAGTCTACGATGTCGGTTCGTTGTTGTCTATATCCCTCATATTTGAGTCCACACTCAAGCATGATACTCATTGTAGAATCGGTCAGCTACAGCGAAGGTATCAGTCACTGGGCATCATCGAGCACCCAGGTTGCAGCGTGCTCGTTCGAGCCTGGTACACCCGAAGATGTTGGTATTGCGGTGAGCACACTCTACTAAATTCATGGCTTTTTATTCACCAGGGATGATGTATCTAGCTGCGAATTCTGGGCCAAACAGATACCCCATTTGCGGTTCGTATCATTTGCACTGAGAATAATTCAAAACATGTAATGCGTCCCTACAGGTCAAGGGTGGCGGTCACACTGCTAACCCAGGGTTTTCGTCAACTGTAGGAGTCCAAATAACGATGTCGAGGTTCTGCGACGTTGTTTACGATGCCACTGCACAAACGGCTACGATAGGAGCGGGTCTGATCTGGGATAATGTTTACATGGCGCTTGAGCCACATGGAGTGAATGTCGTTGGCGGGCGAGTGTCCGGTGTGGGTGTTGCTGGATTTACGCTCGGGGGAGGTATGTTCTGAAAGGCGTGTACGACTGAAAGATGCTTTAACGATATCAACAGGCTACTCGTGGCTTACAAACCAATACGGCTTAACCATTGACACTCTGCAAGCTTTTGAACTGGTCGTGCCGAACGGCACAGTCTTGAATGTTACGGAGACGTCAAGTCCTGATCTGTTCTTCGCTCTGAAAGTACGTACTCTTCTGAAGATGACGTGGTAACCCTGTTGATCCCTTCGTAGGGTGGCCTGAATAACTTTGTACGCAAAAAGATTCTGCCGATGACTCGTTGCTAATCGTTGTTCAGGGTATTGTAACTAGGTTTACATTAAAGACGTTCCCGCAGACGGAAGTTTGGGTACGTATGCATCCGTTCCCAATACCTATCCAGATGTCCTAACCCAAGATATAAAGGGGGGTTTCATTACCTATACCGCAGACGTGCTAGACGAGGTTAACCTAGCGACGGTGGATTTTGCAGCAAACAACACGGATCCAAAGGCTGCGATACTCCCAACATATAACTACCTCCTTGGCCAGGTGATTCCGTTTTGCAGCATCTTCTTTGGAATCCAGTTTCAACAGATTCGCTCGTCCCATAATAGCCTGGCGTGTCCGCAATCATCTTCTACGACGCGCCAACACCACCTGCCGGAATCTTTGATGAATTTCTAGCCATTCGCTCGTTCACGCGGGATGTTTCGACGCGGTCCTTCTCCTCTTTTGTACAGTCTTCACCTGCAACTGCAACTTCCGGGACACGGTAAGCGCACCTCTTGTCGAAGCTGCAAGAAGATCCCAAATGCATTTATAGAGCCATCTTCAGCTCAATTTCTCTGACGAATTACCCGCTCTCCTTGCTTCAGTCGATCATCAACGAGTCCATCGTAAGCAGATTCTCTCACTCTCATACCCTGTAATGAGTTGCTGACCGTTCCACTCCAGCATTGGGGGAAAAACCTTCCGGATTCTGTGTTTTTCATTTCTTATGATGTAGAACCTTTTCTCCCCACGCTCTTCACCCACAATACGAATACGACTCCGTCGGCGTATCCACCTGACCGTACTCAGGGTCTCTTCCCGCTCAACATATACTATGCATGGCTGTCGTCGGAATATGACGAACTCGTTCATGATGCGATACGGACGAGCGCGAAGACGCTCCAAGCACATGCTATCGCTGACGGTCAGAGCGACGTCGCCGACGCGGCTGTATATCCCAACTATGCCATGTTTGATACGCCGCTGGTCAACTTGTATGGTGCGAACCTACCGAGATTACAGGCGATCAAAGCGGTGGTAGACCCGGGGAACGTTATGGGTCTTGCTGGCGGTTTCAAGCTTTGATATCATTTCGACACGTACCTTTCCGTACTTGTATTTGTATAGTAACTTGTATAGTATAATGTAAGGTCATTCCCCGCTTGCCATCAGTATTCAGTATATTCATACCCTTCGCACTGTGTCTTCTCTCAGTAGCGGCATACCCTTCCATGGTGTTTTGCACAAGTTCCTCGCGATCCTTAAACAATAGTCCATTATGGTGTGCAATTCCAAGGGTCCATGTCAAATCCACCCCCAGATCACAGTTAATCAACCTCGGTGGATGAGCAAAGGTTCATCACTCCCATATTTACTCACTTGCCAGTAAATACCATGAATTTCAGCGCACGATCGAGTGCATGTCGATAAGAGATAATACGGAAAGCAAATCCAATGAAGCAGTCTGAATTCCAGCTGAGCTTACCGTGCGGGAGAGCAGAACATCAGCTACAACGACCACAACATGGTGGAATCCATCTGTAAACCAGCCTCTCATTTTGGGTGAGTGAGGGTTTGCGGATGATGTGGATGTGAATGGTACTTAGCTGATAGGCTCGGGATGATCAGGAAGCCATCACGGTCGAAGAGGTGTCTGTCGGAGTCTGAAAATGCGACACGAATGTGGGACGCGTCCGTACCACGTGACTAACCAACATCCGTTCGAAGTTTGGGACTCGGGACCAAGTAAATGAACAGCACATCGTGTAAGTCGAAGACAACAGTATTACCAGATCACTACCCGACACACAAATGACCACGGAACGGACAAACGTGACAATGAGAAGAAGTTAAGTAGTAGGTGCGATCCCATCCCGTTGTGTAACATCTACAGTAGACTTTCTCATAATGCATACGGTTGTATTGCATAATTCTCGTATTGTATCAATTTTTGTGGATCCCATTGTGGGACAGTGAGAAACTGAATGATAATGTATAATGCATAATGTATCAAGGTCGAGAGTCAAATATACACTATGAGATGGCACTTTTGCAGGGCGGGGACTT
>JBBPRH010000309.1:0-27797 GCA_038092915.1 Boletus pseudopeckii
CTGGGGCGGTAGGGCGTGTAGCACGGGCTGCAGTGGTGGTCCTCGTCGTGGTGGGGGGGGACGTGGGGTTACTGTGGGGGGGTCTACGGGAGGGCGGGGGAGTAGTGCGGGAGGCCATGTAATTACTGTAATCTGGATGGAAAGTGGCCAATGTGCGGTTACCCGGACACTTGGACACGTTGCCAAGCCATGGACACCCACTCCGAGTCCCTCCAGAATGCACGTTCTTTCATTTCCTCCTCCTCCTCCTCCTCCAGCTCACCACCACCTCCAGCTCCTGACTTCCCTCAGACAGCACAGTGCGGGCGCAGTCAGATCCATAGCAGCAACTCGCACTAATGGTCTCATTCATCCACAGCGTCCCCGCTCGCCTCAATACCCGCTCTCCCTGCACTCAATCGCGGCGACGTGATCGAGATCCAAGGCCCGGCCTCGTCAGGCAAGACCCATCTGCTGTATCACATACTCTTGTCCTTTCTCGTCCCCGTCTCTCCCTCAGCAGACACAGAGATCGCCGTCGTCGTTTACGACACGGACGCCTCCTTCGACATTCAACGTTTTCGCCACCTTCTCCTGTCACGTATATCCCGTCTGCCGTCCAGCACTCTCGACCCACGGGAAACCGTCCAGCGGTCTCTCGCTCGCTTGCACTTATTTCGTCCGACGTCCCTCATTCAACTCGCCGCGTCGATCGCGAATCTCCCGGGTTACCACTCATCCTACATGCCAAACCAAGACATAGCCGTCCTCGCTATAGACTCGATCAGCACTTTTTACTGGGCTGACCGTTTTTCTGCCGAGCAGTTGCGCAATAATGATGCCCCTGAAAAAATCAGTGGTATCTCCATGGTGCAACCGCTCCAACACGTCTTGCATGCCATCCAAAGCGTGCGGCGCTCGCATAACCCACTCGCCGTTCTGACAAACTGGGCGGTTAACTCCGCACCGTTGTACAAGCAGCATCTCTATCCCTTTCCCATTCTCGAGGATGGCATCGCTGACCTTGGCGCCAAGGTACTTAGCAATACCGATCATTCCTCCTTATCTCCGTTTCATCTTGCCCACCATATCACCTTGTCATCTCCGTCATCCAACCCACTCAGGCCTGCTGCGCCACTTGACGATATGCTCCTCCACGAGGCACGTCATAGGAAGGGGATTATCGATAACCGACAAGTGTATTGTTTGACAAGGTCATCCGGGACTCGGGACACTGTTCGCTTCACCTTTCAGATCACAGACGACGATATCCTTGTCCAACCTCGGGAATTGGTCCAACTGATGCCGGAGCGCGATCCCATCCTCAGTTGCAGTGAATAGTTGTAATACATTAGTTTTCATAACTATCTGTGAGTAAACAAGCGCGAGAATTATGGATACTGTATGTAGGGTAATTATCGATGAGTGTATGCAGAAATTAACGTAACATGTAACAAATGACTAGATGATTATGTTAGCTCAAGTCTCCAAGTGTCTTAATTAATTGCTCATCGCAAAGAAGAGTAGATATCGTCCAGATGCGCCTGATAAGCTTCTTCGACCGCTCGCCGCCTAATATTCCCTTTCGTCACGGTCCTGGGAAGCGACTTGGACGGGACTACGATGATCAACTCGGGGGAAGTGACCCGCTCATGGAGATAGCGTCTGTTGTGGAAAGGTCGGGTTTTACGAATAATTTCCCTCTTAAGTTTGGTGTGATCTATCCCAGTGGCAGGTTCGACAAAGAGCGCGGGTGATGGCCTCCCTGTGCCGACGACGATGCAGTCTTCAATGAGGTCACCGCAGGTCACACGAACGTTGTCTTCAATGGCTCTGGAAATGTTCGTAAATCAACGGCCTCAAAACCAAGGAGTGACAATGAGCGTACTTGGTGTCGCAACGCAAGCTGTTCTCGCTCTTTATCCAGTCGTCGTTACGACCGCAAAAGGCATACAAGTCTGTCGCCATTTCCTGGAATAAGTCACCGGTGTGAAAATGACCATCAGGACCCCTCAGTGAGAGATCCGGACAATCGCCAGAGTCGGCCAAAATTACTAGTTCCAGTAACTGGGTTGACGACTGATGCCCCGAGGTGGCGTCAATGGGAATGAACGCGTATGATGTGTCCGGGATAGCACGGAGCAGTGCAGCGTCCCGACCACTGCCACCTATAGAGAGAAGCATGGCGCCACATTCCGTGTTTCCGAAGAGATTCTGCGGAACACTCAAAACGATGTCCTTGTATTCCAAAACTGCGCAGCTTACCTTAATCTTGAGCCCATTGCGGTAAGCGAACTCCTCATCTTCACGATGGAGCTGCAAACCACTGAAGATAATCTCGCTGAGGCTCCGAAGTTGCTCCAGAAGCTTTGGATGCGAACGGGCATTGCGAAGATGGGAGGAAAGGAAGGTAGGGAATTGATTTAAACGGTTAAGTTGACACCGGTGAATCATGTCGACTAGTTCCTCAGAGGAAAAGGCGATTTTAGTGGGTTGAATAGTACACGTTCCGTGTTGCAAGGCACCGATCAGCACTTGGAAGAGAATGTCAGGATCGTCACGGGAAAGGAGCAGGACTCATACTCACTGAAATTTTGGGCAATGTGGCACATGCTACCCCTGCAAGAGGATCAGTATCAACAAGGATGAAAGATCTGCAGGACTGACATCCAGGTAGTAACGTCTCGGCGCTGCGGATCGCGAGGAGCACAGATAAACTTGGCCTTGGTCACAATTGTGCTTAACCATCGTTGGCTACAAGGTACGAGTTTGGGACTGCCTGATGTAGACCCGCTTGTGTGGAATACGAAGACCGTCTGATCCCCATTCTTAGGGGAGAGTGGCGGCAACTCTTCCAAACAAGGTTCCATTCTATCCTTTTCAATTGAGAGAAAAGTGGATAGAGGAAAGTTTAGGGTCGCGTGGGCGAACTCGGGGGCGTATATCAGAGCATGGGCATTCTGTTTGCGGAGGAGCTCGAGGACAACATCAGGACTCGGAAGCCGTATGCTGAACAATTGAGGGATATAGCCGGCTCTCGAGACACCATATATATGGAGAACGTCCTGGTAGGTCATCCCACCAAGCCTACATGGGGTCAGAAAGGCAATGTAAACGTGGATGGTTAGGGCTCACCAAAGACCAACGACCGAGTTGTCTACAATGCCAGCGGACTTGAACATCCTACGATAGTAGCGTGCCGTGTATTCGACATCTTCCTTGAACTGCGGATATGATATGGAAAGCCAATCGTGTACCTGACCGGTAGTGGGATCTGATCGTGGAACCATGAAGGCCGGAGCGGACGGGTAGAGCGTCGAGCTCTGCTCGAGGATCGTAAGGTGGGACAGATGCATGAGGGGAAACTGAGTGAGGGTGGAGGAGGGACGAAGAGTCGTGCCTTTATATGCATGCTGTACACGGACCCAAGACTCGAGTCATAGCGCTCCGATACGGAGCTACTGACAAATGTGGGTTGAAAGAAGAGGTTGTTAGGCCGCATCGTTGAGGTTGAATAGCCTCCGTCGCGGTGATAGGGCAAACGTTGAAACATGTCGCAGGCACTGCAGTGTTGCTGCAAAGTTAGATCTGACAGCAAGGCAACTTGGCGCCGTAAACGGGTAGACGGGAACTGACTGGATCGGAAAAAACAAGATCAGACAAGGCAAATTTGTGAGAACGAAGTGGCCGAGAATAATTGCGGCGTCCCACCACGGAAGTGAAAGGTGACTCGACGGGATAGACACCGCTCTTAACAGGCAGTGGCTCGCCATTCCTGCAAAATGAATGCAATCAGCGCCTTGGGTACAAAGTCACACACCAACTAGCCGACCCTCCGTTTGAGACGGAACTTTACAACACCCACCGCCCGCTCCTGCTCCCCTCACGTAGAAAATCATCGCGCGTCTATCAGATAGATTCGGCCAACGTACCACCCTCTGCACCGCCGATCACAGCCTCCTCATTTCTGGACGGCTTCAGACACGACGCCGAACGTGAAGTTTGGCTTAATGAACGACGGTATGCCCTCGCCGCCGCCGTCGAGTTATCGACTCTGTTTGCCTGTGTACTTGAACGATCTATTCCCACCGCGATCGATAGTCTTCTCAGGACAGGGACAGTCCGCAGCACAGAGAGCACGCTTGGGAAGCTTATCGGAGACTAGGCCATCATGAACCTGTGGGCTGGGCCTGCGGGAGACTAGGTACTACATAACTTACTTGGCATAGAGATTACAGCAAGTTGCAGTGCCTCCGAGATGTGTTCAATTCAGGTACATGATGGACGGGAGTTTTCAAGGACTTACTTATTATCTGTATGGCTGTCCAAGTTCCTGTGCCACACTCGTTGACCCGTGGAAATTCACCGGCTGTTCCCGGCGCAAACTTGAAGTTGGCCATTGCACCTGCCAAACTCCAATTAAAAGTGTTCGTTTCAGCTTACTTTCCTACAGCAGGTACACTCGTTCACTTTAACAGTCTCAGGATGCGCGACTTCTCATTTTCCTTCTCCTCAGGTTCATCAGACCACCGTGGTGGACGTGACTGCCTTGCACATTCTGGCTGCCCATGCTAAAGGGTGTTGGCCGTGTCCACACCCAGCACCACTTGCTCGTCCCCGGAAAACGCCACCAGCGTCCTATACATTATCTCCATTCGTCATGCGCGCCGTCCGGCCTACAGGCACTTGCACTCAGCAAAAATTACACTCGGCACATCCCACAAGGCTCAGCCCACGTCTACCAACGTCTCCCCCTGACGTGTCCAGAAACACGGCCTTCATTGCCGGCTGTTTCGCGTGCTCCGCGCCCATGCAGTCCACCCGGATATCGCGGTCAGTTTCCTTCCGGGATAATAGACACCATCGATGTTTTTTCTTCTGGCACGAAAGAGGAAATCACGACCATAATGTCGGATATCAATGCTTCCCCCAAATTGCGCCGCTACATCCGCCAGAGGGAGTCTGCCAGGCGTCTGGCACAGTTTCTAGCATCCACTTCCCGGCCGTTACGAGCTCACTCTGTAATGACCCTTGCACACGCACTCGGCTGTCGTTTCAAACCGAACCATTTCGAAACTGTCGTTCATCAGCTCTCCCTGAAGGAGTACTGGTCTTTGATCCCTCCTTTGGCGTCCCTCGCAAGGGATCAATGCGGCAAGACGACAGCTCGTCTTCTCAATTGGAAAATAAGAGCATTCATAGAGTGTCACCGCTTTGGTCACCTAGATCACGTGCTCGAAGAATTTGCCCGGGACGATGTTCAACCCACCCGAAGAACGTTTCACCTTCTCGTCTCCGGACACCTGCGCAACCAGGATTTGGATTCTGCCAAGAAATCTTTGCAGTTGATGGAGGATGCTGGTTTTCCCGTCGATGCCTCTACTCATGCGCTCATTGTTACCGCATATCGATCCTTAGGCTTGGACCCTCAGGTCCACGCACGAGCATTCGAGGCCTTGCACCATGTCGACGTTCGGACATCCACTCGAATGCTCAACAGCATTATCCAACATTTTCTGGACGTTGGCGACGAACCCAGTGCTGCGGAACACATCAACCAAATGATTGCCCCCGTAACTCCAAGAAGCGAAGCCGTCTATCAGCCCGGAGGTACTACCACAGGGGCCGATGGCGCTGTGTCCCCGCCCATCGATACTTTCCCCCCTTCATCCGCAAGCCCACCCCCGATCCATCCAGATGCGGCTACATTCACCATCTTAATCAATTATTTGAACAGCCAGCGACAATTCCATCGAGTCCACAAAGTACTGAACCGCATGGTCGAAATCGGTGTCGAACCCGATGCCGGTGTGGTAGCTGCTCTCATTCGTACCTACAGTCTCAGCGATCGTGATGACATGGCTATGAGCTTGTTGGCTGCGATGCTCGAATCAGACGCGGACGCCCAGAGTGCACTTGCTCTTCTCCGTGTGAAATGCATTCCACAACTTCCCATCAACGTAAAGGGCATTGGTTTGACCGTACATGTCTTCAATGCTGCCCTGCCCCGAGTCATGGAGGTCCGCGGACTCAGTGGCGCAAGATTCATTATTCGTATCATGCAGTCCAACGGTATTCAATCAAATGCGGCCACCATCGAAGTGTTTCTCAATTACCTCGACCGTATGGAACACATCGAAACATGCCGGCTGGCCCAGGTTCTGCGCAGCATGTCACGGAAGGTTCACGGTCCGACTATTCGACATCTTAATATCATCCTTCGTAAAGCATTGCGCCGAGAGAAGCACAAGATTCATGGTAGTGGATGGGATACTACTGCCGCGAAGTTTTCGTCGACAAGGCGGTATACGTTTACGTTCCCAGAGAATCGTGACCTCCTCAATTCCGAAAACTTTGATCCCAGCGGTAGCCATCATCATCCGCACCATAATTCATGTATCCGGTCTACCATTCTCGCCCTCTCCCGCAAAGGAGTCAAGAGTGATCGAGCTACCTTCGCGATGTGGCTCAAGCACGAAGGCATCGCCGACCCCACTCTCGGGACCGCGAAATCTGTATTTCGCCATATGGTCGACAAGGGCCTGCATCCAAATCGTTATCACTTCACCTCTCTCATGGATGGTTTTGTGCGGGCCGGAGACGTGCAGGCCGCTGAACAGGTCATGCGATCCGCCAAGGCAGCGGGTTTTAAGCCAGATGTGGTAATGTGGACGGTACTCATTTCAGGCTACGGACGCAAGGGAGAACCTGGATTAGCAATGAAGACTTTCCGAACGATGGTTGCTGCTGGCATTACACCTGACGTACCAGTCATTGACGCTCTTGCCCATGCGTACTTTGCCGTTGGAGCATATTCGGTAGCCAGAAAGGTTTTGCTTGAGCTGTGGCCGCAAGTAAAGCCGTTTCCGAGCGAATTCAAAAATGCACCTCTCAAGCAGCTGGCGCGCATATTTCGTCAATCAGAGAAGCCAGGCGTAGCTTGGAAGAAGTCCTTGACCCCGCAGGAGCAACGTTCCTTTAACCGGAAGCTTCGTCAGGTTTTGCAGGAGTGGAATCAGATATAGCATTTCCATTGATGGATTCTAGTCACTGTAACTCGAGGTGTAGCGTTGGGATAATAGATATATGATTCCACGAGAAAGGAATGAATCATATTTTACAAACTGAATAGTCCAGGTCAAGAATGTCCTATCGCATGTGAGCAAATTTCTGGTCCAACAGCCGCAAGGCTTCCCTGACACCGTCGGCATTGACCTCTTTCACCCTCCGTCGCCCACATTCAATAAGCACGTGTTGTGGAACTAGCTGCGGTGGTGATTCCCTCTGTCTCTGCTGCTGACGGAAGTGCTCGTGAGGGTCCGTCAGTAACACGGACTGGTCTTCTTCATTCACAACAGTTGGCTCGTGATGGGAGAGTTGTGGTTTGTGATCCGGTGTGACAGACCCCAGTGCGGGTGATATGACGACGCGAGAGCCAGTACACTTTGATCTGCGCGCAACTACTTCTGCCAGCAATGATAGGTCCGCAAAAGCAACATTGGGATGTGATTTGAGCTGACGCCATGCGTCGTCCGTTGGTATGGTTTCAGGCCCGCGTGGGGGAGTTGTAGAGGGAATGATGGGTGCGATACCGCACGAACCGCATTTACTGATGTCGCCGCAGCAACCACCGACCAAAATTTTGTCTGTTTGGTTAGTTCTTTTTGGGCAATCGATGCAAGGCAGGGTGGAGTTCACTGTGTGACCGATGGCCTGGCAGAATGCCTTGCCGAAATTGTCGTCGGCGCAAGCCATACAATTTTCGGGGTCACCTGAACACTTGGGAGCTGAATACGAAGAGGTTGTGGCTACGAGCGTGACTGGGAATATAGGATTTGCCCTCGAGGTACCCGTCCTGCGACGAATAGGAACTGGCGCCTGGAAGGCTGGTAAATTGTCCAGTATACTCATACTGGCAGTCGGAGTGTTAAGCTGCACGGATTGGTCCAATGATACGATTGGCTGTTGGTCGAGGTTCTCACTTTGGAGAGGGAGCTGATGGAGCGAGTTGTTGCTATTATTGGTTTCCTGCAGGATAGTCACTTCTCTGCACACACAAGGTGCATCTGGGCTGCACAAGATGCAGGTGTAGGGGTCGACAGGATCTTGGCCGTCCAGAGTGTTTGTTGTCTCACTTGTTGTCGTGAATGAAAGAAGATTGTTGATCGGGGAAGGTGTGGGAAAAATTGAAGGTCGAGAATGACTCTCGTCAGGAGAAGGGGACAACAGAGAAGACGATGACAATGAAAAGGAGGGAAGGAGAACAGTAGGAAGAGCCTCTTGCTTGTCTTCATCGATCCTGGCTCGCTTTCTAGCGGAGTCGTCAGTCGGAGGAAAACTGGGGGAAGACGTAGATGCGTCGTCGTACGCTCGCTTCTTGTCCTTGTCTTTGTCGAAAAGTTCCTCGCGTTCTTGTTCCAGTCGAGCGATTTGCTCCCGGAGGATCTGATTCTCTTTACGGAGCTCGTCGTTCTCTTCCTTCATCTTCTTGGCGATGTTCTGCAGAGCGACATTGCGCTCGATTTCACCCTGTTCGTACGAATGCAAACGGGCCTGAAGCTCTGCCAGCTGTGTTTGCTTGCGTTCACGAAAAGCGCGCTGGGCGGCTCTGTACGAATCCATTTAGCTGCGGTCGGAAGTATGGGATGCGGGGAGAGTCTTGCCTATTCTGCACACGTCTACTACCAGATGATTCCTCATCCTGTAGGGGAAAATCAGGTCATGGACAAGCATTGGACATGGGAGGACGGACGACATCGTCCTTGGGGACAGTTGCGCCAGTGCTGGTCTCCTTCTTCGGCTTTCGGCCAGGCTTGGGTTTGGCGGGAATGACCCATTCCTTCGAGGCTGTGGTAACCGAGCGGGATGAATTGCACGAGCATGACAAGAGTAACAAAGAAGTGCGTACGTTGTGCCCAGAGGGTGGACGAGGTGGAGGCTGTCTGTGAGGCAGGAGACAGCTCGACGGGCGACATGACGGAGGGCCGATTAGATCACAGCAAAGTTAACAGCCAAAGACCACATAACACAGCCACTCGCATTCACCATTCACTACTCTATCTTTTAGTCGACCATCTCCTCCTCGACCTGTTCAATCACCTCGTCGATCCACTCCTCAATCTCCTCCTTTGCCTCCTCAGCCCTGACGCGATCCAGTCTCTGTTCCTTGCCCCGCTTCTCGTCCGCAATATCACGCGTGCAACGTGCCCGCCATGCATTCCATTCGTCAACCAGCCGCTTGCGAAGCGCAATCAGCTCGGCGCTGACGTTGCTTTCCTCTGTTGCATCCTCTTCGTCAAACGTGCGGCTGTACTCCTTCAGGTTTCGACGGATCTGTCGTTGCTGCTCCCTCGTCAGCAATGTGCGTGGGCGAGGTCGCCACATGAATTGTTTGAACCGATCTAGGATATACTTCTCGAGCTCTTGCCCGCGGAAGTCCCAGATCGCGTATCCGTTTTCAAGCTAATTTCCAGTCAGCAATTATGAGCGCTCGTCCACCGTACATCCTACCGTATGCCTCCATGCACTCGCACTTGTCGCCAGGTACCTTCCACTCGGATCCCACTCCACGTCTGTAACTCGGTAGTGATCCGCAGAGCCAAGCTGCTGGATACCGGTACCCCACTCCGCCGTCTGGCCTTCTCTACGTTCTTCGCTGTTAAAATCGAGGTCCCAGAAATCAAGCTCAGACTTGGTAGATGAGCCCACAGTGGCAAGGACCACATGCCGTCCTCGAGGTGACCACCGAATGGTGTTGCTCGTACGAGATGTGAGCGTGCCTAGCATAGTACATTAGCAACGCCAAAGACTGCACAACACCATGAAGCGTACGCAGAAGTCTGAAATCGTTCTTGGTTCGGTCGAGTTGATAGAAACTAATGTCAGTCTTGATAGTGATACCCGGTCCCGGGTTACCAAGATTCGGGTCGCTACTCGAAACGATGGCAAATCGCTCGCCTTTGGGTTCCCATGAGAAGTCCGTTACAGTGTCTAGATGCCCAGTCAGCACAAGTGAACATCCAGGCGAAGTGAGTCAACCTTTGAGCTCCACCACCTCCACTGGAAAGTCTTTTTCACGGACTCGAAAGATTTCAAGGTTGCAAAAGATCGATTTCTTCGTTTTCGTGTGACGATCGACTTTGACACACAGGAAGTCGCCGTGATTTTGCCAGTAAAGCTTACACTGCCGAAGGGCCATCAAAAGTTAAATTTCCAATGAATCGACACACCAACCTCTGTGACATTGAATAGATTCTTTTGACGCAGAATCCGTCTGCTTGGAAACTCCAGAAGGGTGACCCTCGCAGGTTGATTAGCCACTTCAGGTGTCCAGTACGCAAGCATATTCTCCCGAGTTTTCTTCGGTGGTTTGTCTGCTCTGGCTGCCTTTTCACTATCGTCCCTATCCTTGTCACCATGGGGACACCATTCAAAATCAACAACACCCTCGATCTTCAAGCTCTTCTTATCGTGAAGACCCATACTGGGGAGCTCATACACGCTGATTTGTTGACCAGGTGTCACTCGTGCGACATACTTATCGTCGGCGCTCCATTTGAGCGCGGGCCACTGCATCTGTTTTTTCACCGAAGGGTCTTCACTTTCAAAGAGAGACGTAGGGAAAGTCCGGAGTAGGTGGCCCGATTTGACATCCCAGACAGCAATGTTGTTGCCTTCGTCTTCCGGAGAAAAGTACTCGGCACCTTGAGGGAGAGTTGGAGGCACAGTAATAGGATCATGCGACCAAGTAACGAGATAGTTTTCGCAAGGGGAAAAATCCATCAACTTGACCAAAGGGTGAGCGAATCGTTGCTGGGGCTCCCAAGAAGGACCACCCCATAGGCGGACACCCTGGCGGAAGAGAGTTGCAAAGTGTGTGCCGAGAGGAGACCATGAAGCATAGAGCTCAGTCCAATTCTGGGAAATGCGTCAAGGATATCAAGTGTTACAACTACAAAACAGACCTTTTTCGAATATGCAACTTCACACTGAGATGGTTTTCCATGCCAGTGTATCTCCACATCATCACCGCGGTAGGTGACATACTGATCACGCCCTTGCGGATCGGCGAGCCATGCGCGAAGGTGCTCCTTGCGAAGGATCAATACAGAAACAGAAACGATTTTCATCCACAGACCTTGGGATGAAAATCTTCTATCTTTGGTTCAACATAGGTTTCGTCCATGTTGGCATATTGTTCAATATCGACGAATCGATTGACAAGGAACGTATGCTTTGAGTCGAAAGGATGACCATGCATAGCGCTGATCGCGAATGTTGCTGCGTCCGCGCTCCCTGTATCGACGAATATGTAACTGGAGAGTAGCCAATTAGTAATGGTACCGACCCGAAAAATGGTACTGGGATACCCTTTGCTCTTCCCTGAAGCATTGTCCCAGGGGACAAATATATTTTCAGGTTTTAGAGCAGCACCCTTTTTGGTGAACTCTTTGGAAATTTTTGCGAGAAGTTTGTCGAGTTTTGATTTGTCAATCACTGGTACACCATCTACGACGATGACATTGTCCAAGCCATCATCGAGGGCGACGTGATATCTGGGAATGACTCGGATAATGAACATTACAGTATACGCGTCAACGGACTGCATACTTTTCCTCGATGTCTGTGAAATCGAGTTCGTCGTCGAGACTGAGATGCGAAGTACCATTTGGGATGGCCATCTTGCACGGGAAGAAGTTTTGAGCTTGACCGCACGCGGTCGAGTCACGGATATGCTGGAGATTACTGGAATTATTTATCGACCGATACTGGGGTTAGGGTTAATAAGTCGTTGGCACATGGACACAACGAACGTGCCATGCTGCCAGCAGGTCGCGTGAGTGGGGATCAACGGGGTCAATGATGAATCCCAGGAACATCACCTCTCTCAAGTTTGGCTAACTCACTTCTGGTGCTGCTAGGTTCATACCCGCTCCGCATTGGGACACTATTGCAGAGCAACGTGGTCATATTTCAGGTGTATGTGTCTCCTAATGACCGCGCTAATGACCCACTCTGATCACCATCCTTGAACTCGGCACGTGCGTTCTCGTATAAAACTGCACTGCAGTCTGCTTTCAACTTCAGTCTTCCTGTACTGTCTTTCATGTCGGACGGAAAACATGTCGGCTTCTCGGAGGGGGACCAGCCCAGTCGCCCTCGGAACATCACTGTCGACGCTTATGAAACGAATCTCAAAGCAACTGCCCATGAACTCAACGAAAAGGAGTCGCTCAGTGCTTGGTTTACCATCCTTGCATCTGGTTTTGGTTTGATCAGTGATGGCTGTAAATTGATATTCCATGCTCGTGCAGAAACTAACTGAATAGTCGCGTTTCAGATCAGAACAACTTAATGACCATGTCAAACGTAAGCCATTTTCATCCACTCGGCGCCAGTTCTGGAGTATCCCCTCTAGGTCGTCTTCAAGGCACTTTACCCTACAGAATATACATCCACCGTCTCTACCCGAGTGTCAAATGCTCTTCTTGTTGGTCAGTATATGTGAACGAGCGCTGTCATGAAAACAATCTAATTTGGATCTGAATCAGGCGCTATCATTGGGCAAATTTCTGTTGGCTTAATTTGTGACAGAGTGGGCCGCAAGGTTGCCCTTGTGAGCACCACCTTGCTCATCGTTCTCGGTGCTACTCTTGGAACTGCCGCTCATGGCGCTAACGGAAGTGTACTTGGTCTCTTTTGGTTCCTGACAATTGCGCGAGGAATCACCGGCGTAGTAAGCCCACCCACGCTTGCACACTTGTGTCCCCATTGATTCTCACAGGGTGTCGGTGGAGAATACCCCGCCTCGTCGACGAGCGCGAGTGAAGCAGCGAATGAGAGATCTGTCCAGGATCGCGGGCCAGGTACTGCCCATTTACTGCCCATCTTCCCATCTCAACTTTTCTTTTGCAGTCTTTATCATGGTCACGAATTTTGTTCTTTCGGTAATTCCCTGCTTTCCTCTCATCCGGGCTTTGGCGAATCAATAACACACCTCTGAATCAGTTCGGTGGTCCATTGGCCGTTTCCGTGTTCTTGATCGTGCTTTCCGCAGCTGGGGAACAACATCTTCAGACTGTGTGGCGCGTCTGCTTTGGATTTGGTATCCTGTTACCTTTAACCGTGTTCGTCTTTCGTTTGCGGATGTTGAGCTCCAAACTTTATCGGAAGGGTGCCATCAAGCGTAAGAATATTTTGATCTTGAACTAGAACACTATTGATCCCTTGGCAGGTCGTGTTCCCTACAGGCTGGTAGTGAAACGTTATTGGCGTGCCCTCATTGGTACCTGCGGAGCATGGTGCGAACTCCAACTCAAATGACCAGACAACATCTGACTTTTTGACAGGTTCCTTTATGACTTCGTAAGCATCAGCTTTTAAGCTTCTGAGACGAGGTCTTCAACAGTGTGTACCACCGTTAGGTTACGTTCCCGAACGGTGTGTTCTCTGGGGCAATTATTTCCAGTGTAATACAAAACGGCAGTATCAAGCAGACTGCCGAGTGGCAACTTCTGCTTGGAGCGATATCCTTGCCTGGCGTCTTTCTCGGTGCCTGGCTCTGCAACCGGATAGGTAGAAGGAATACTGTAGGTGTTAGAGTCCAAGCTCTGTGCACTGGCTCGACTATCTCTCTAGATGATGTTGGGATTTTCCGGCTATCTAGTGTTTGTAAGTCTCCTGTCTTCCCTGCCTGCTACACGTTACAAATTAGTCATCTCTTAGGGGCTCATCATCGGCCTTTCATACGATAAAATCACGACCATTATACCACTTTTTGTGGTTTTGTGAGTCACTAGAATCAACTTACGGAGAGTCGCTAAGCGGGAAATTTTAGCTATGGGTTGATGCAATCGTCCGGCAACATGGTACGTAGCATTCAGAATCTTGTTCATGTGCTCATGCGAGTGCAGGGACCGGGTGATATGTTGGGTTTGACAAGTTCTGAGTGAGTGCATTGTTCTGTTTTATTCCAAGCTCAATCACCTTTGCGCAGGTCGTATGCGACCCCCGTGCGGTATGTCACTACATGCATGCTCAGTTGCTGAGATCTCAAACTAGTTGTCAGTGGGACATGCTATGGCCTTTCTGCAGCCATCGGGAAGACTGGTGCTGCAGTTGGCACCCAAGCTTTCACACCTATCCAGAACAACCTCGGAAAACGGTATGAGTAATGTCTTTCTTACTTATGCAGACCCCAGCTGATGCAGCTGGTGAAGCTGGACTTTTATTATCGCTGCTATCTGCGGTGTCACTGGAGTGCTAGTGACATACTTCTTCGTGCCTGATATGACGGGGGTCGACCTCGCGGACGAGGATGCTAACTTCTTGAAATACCTTACAGAGAATGGTTGGGAGGGTGAGATTGGGGAGGATGACGACAAGGGGCTGATCGTCGCGTCGTACGGGAGCGAGGAAAAGATTTGACAAAGTATAGAGTATGTACTAGTCTTGGTCACGTGCATGCTTGGCACAGCACAGCAATTTCAGTTGTTTTCGGGGTTGCGAGCTCCAAGTTCTGCTCTGAATGTCTATGCAGGTCTTTCGGTGTAGTGCAGCGCGTCGCTCACTGTGTAGTTCGTGCCTGCTGTCTCGTCGCACCAACTACTCGCACTCCGCTCTTTCCTCCATCGCTGGCTGTAGAGAAGATCCCAAAGCGTCCACCTCTGCCAGTCCAAGTGGAAGGACGCGTACAGCAGCCTGGAGTGATACTCACCATGCAGTCGCGAATACCCGAAATCCATTGGACCCGACCCGGCTTGATCGTTACCTCGCATCCATCAGGACAGCTGACTTGGAACCGACCTTGGACGACGTCGAGCGATGCAAACCAGAGGGCTTCTCGCGGCCAGACTCGTCACGCTATGCCGCAGAGTACACGAACTTGCTGGAGACACTTTGTCGATCTTTCAGCAAGGATCAACTCCGCCGTTTTACACAGCTCTACAAGCTCGATCCCATATGGACCCGTTCGTCGCGTCGGAAGACTGAATATGCAGAGTCAATAATAGAGAAGGCATGGGGTTGGCCATCTTTGAAAGAGATAGAGAGAAAGCGGCGAGATACGACTGAAGTGCTTGTAAAGTGTCAGTCTTATCCCTTTACATGTGGTATCCACTTCAACGAACTATATTATAGCATTCACTATCACACCCAGCCAGTTGTTTTTAATAATGGGAAAAGGTGCGGGAAAAGAGTTTTCTGCGATACTGAATTCACATTTCCCGCACAGATGGGGCCGATCTGCTGCAGTTGTCAATACAGTATAACGTGCATATATCCTTGACGTCCAGCCCACTCGCTCTACGTGTTGAAGGCTTACGAGGCTCTCTGAAAGGATTGACCGAATATATCAGCTCCTTCAAGAAGGTACAATCCCTACTCTTATATATTTATGCATCCTTCAAACCCTTTCTTGCTAGGGTATCATTGATGAGATATTTGAACTTCCAACTGGTCATCTCATCCGGCCAGACCTATTGCAACGCATATCTCGGTTATCTGGTGCGTATGTTGAGAATCATGGTAACAGAGGCAAGGTGTGCATTCGCAACCAAATGTTTATGAGCCCTTACTCATTGTCACACAGGTCCGCATATGTGCCAAGGATATCAACGACATTACTGCCGCCGAACGATTAGCGCTTCGGGCTTCATTGGAGGTCAGTGTTTTTTCTAACAGCGACATGAAGTTTTGGGATACATCGGGCTTCTAGGTTGGAACACCAGCGCGCACCGTTTGTTATGATCCACCCAGCAAGACAAGGGACTCCCCCGTCGAAATCTCCGAGCCGCATAGGTATTCTATATATCCATTCGTCACACCATGCTCGCTCCCATGGACGATGCATTCCGGTGGTGCATTCCGACTGCGCCGGGTCGCGGATTGGTTGGGGGTCGACTCTTACGAAGACATAGCATCCACCGGTGGCCTGACTCGTAATCCACACCGCCTGCTAAACCTTAATCAGTGAGCATGTTGCCGAATGGCCACTAGCACAGCTAATTGCGCCTAGGAGTGGAGAGGAGCTCAGCCAACTCGTCCGCCCAACCATGCCTGAAAGCGTTTCGTTTCGTCGGAGAATTATAACGGCTTCGTATGCGTGCTCTTTGGTCCTTAGATGGGCACTAAACGATATCTAGGCTCGGCCATATGCTAATATCATCAGGCGATAACTCACAACGAGCCACAATATTTCCTCCATTAAGAGGTACCTTGTCACTTCCGGACGCCCTCAAATGGGTTGAAACCTCCGGAACACCACTGACGTTTGTTCCAAGGTCCGTATCACTGAGTTTCATCCGAGTCGCCAACGTTCTCATTTATGCAGTGTTCCACCTCCTATGATAACGGTCACCGTTGGTAAACGAGGAGTTATACACCGGCTGATTTACAGGACATTGCCGCAGATAGCTGGTCAGATTTCAAAAGTACCCCAGCACGTCTTGAGGTTCGAAATGGAGCTTTCTGGTCCTCCATCTACCAGCACTCGAGCAACGCAAGATCTTGAAAACTCGCCCAAGCTCGAGGATATGGTATCGTCGGACAAGTCGAATCCGAGCGCCGATCCGCTCTCATCTCAAGGAAATGTTTCTCAGCTTGGTAGCCTACCTGAGACATTGAACAGCATGTGGGACTCGCGCTGCCAAGTGGGTAGAGAGACATACGTCAACCTAATGTTACCGGACCGGTCAGTATGCCATCTATGGACAGTTCACTTCCTGACGTCTTGCCATTCAGCCCAATGGACGTGCAACTTTGTGTCTTCGATTGGGATGGTATAACTTTGATGCAGCAGCCACAAGTCCTTCGCGAGTACGCTGACAAGCTTCGTTATTTGTACGTTAACTCCCCGTCACCGAAGTTGGGATACTGAGCATTCCCATAGCTTGATTAATAAGGCCCAATTGTCACAACCCGATCCACCATCGACATTCAGATACGAAGGAAGGGCATATTACCTCCATGATAGCTTAAGCTTGAGACAAAGTAACAACCCGATTTTACTATCAACTATGCCAAGTGATTGCCATGCGGATAATTTGGTGCAAGTCTGTAGCGAGAGCATAGTAGATCTTCAGAGCACCCAGAAAATGGAACTCTGCCAGGTCAGTTCTCCGCTTGCCCATGGATCGTAGGCTCAACTAGTTTTAGGTGAAATTCGACGGTACTAATGAGGGACAGAGTTGGAAGTGTTTCCTCGCAGCATGCGATCAACTTAGTGCAGCTTCCTTAGAATCGCGAAACGAGAAGGATAAGCCGGAACCGGCTTACCTAGACAAATGATATTTCGTTCTTTGGGTTCACGTGCAACTCATGTTACATATGTGATGGGATAAGGAAATCGACATGAGGCTTGCAAGTCTTTCGAGAGCAAGCAAAAAAAGAGACCTGGTTCTTACTATCTACGTCCGCCACCTTTTATTTTCGCCTTTTCGCCGCGCTTTTTAGCTCGTACCTAAGGAGCGAGTAAGCTTTCACATCCAGAATTAGCCGCGACGAGTCCATACCTCTTTTTTCATCCTGGCATCAAGCATGACGTAGCGACCTTTGACACCTTTTGGCCGTCCTCTAACGCCTTTGTGAGCACCCTTTGCGACTATCACCTTAACCTCTTTCTTCTTGCCCTTCGCAGTACCTTTCCGCATGAGCTTCTCGATCTGCTGAGCTTTTTCACGTTCAGACATATCCGCTGTCGTGTTCACGCCTTCAGCCTTCTTCATAGCCTTTTCAAGGCGTTGGGCAGCTCGCAATTTCTTCCGACCCTTGGCTTCTGCGATTTTTTTGATCGGGCGCGAATCAAGTGCACGCTGACGTGCCCTCAAGATAGCAACAGCCTCCTTCGTGACAGGGATATTGGGCTTGTAATGCTTCGCCTCATCGTCGAGGAACCAGGAAGGGAGGCCATCTTTGGCGTCAAGCGAATAACGATTGAATCCGTCATTCACGAGACTCGTTTTGGTAGTTCTGCGATTGACCAACTGCTGTGCGAGAGTGACAGCTTCAGCAGTCGTTAAACCGTATTCTGTGGAATATATTAGTTTTGGTCTATCTCAAAGTTAAGAGCCGCACTCTGTATGTGAACCTGATTTACTTGATCCGCATTTTCGTCTTCAACGTTCCACATGTCGGCATCATCCCGAGATTCAGCGGGAACAAGCTCGAAATCACTTGCCTCAGACTTGTCATCGTCAGAAACGAAACGGGACAAAAGGTGGTGATATACCTTTTCCTCCTGGTCATTCCGCTGGCTTTCACTCGAGTTTGAAACCATCTCTATGTCTGCGTGCTCGTCATCCTCATTTGGTTCCGCCATGTCATTGAATATGTCTTGGCTGAACCAAACTTGCGCAGCATGGGAGGGTGGTTGGACGTCGGTGTGTTTCCTGATGGCTGGATTAGGTCGTTTTCGTTTCTGGCCCGGAATGGGTTCGTCATAATCGCTCTCATCTGAAGAAGGGTCACCAATTTCCTTGGCTGCCGCCATCTCCTCCCAGCCACCATCTTCGCCACTGTCATCACCACTCTCGACGTCGTTTTCACCTTTCAGGCCGCTCCACTCGTCCAGTTGACCTTTTTTCCTCCTCGCCTCTACCACTCGATATTTCGCGTCCCTTTCCTTCAACTTCTCTCGATAAGCATCATACATGCTATCGAGGTCAGCTTCGAGTACCGATACTCTTCTTTCCCTTTCTTCTTCGGAACCGATAACTTCATCGTCATTTGCTTCCACTTCTTCAACCTCTTCCTCCCCGTCGGATGGCATCTCGTCGTCTAAGGCAAGCTTGCTGATGCCACCCTTTTTCCGAAGTTCCCTATGCGTATCAACAAGGTCAAACATGTCGTCTTGTCCCATGTTCAGTGAGGCATCATTCTGTTCAAGACCGATATCCAGAGGAGCTGTCATCTGTAGCTGCAGTCGTTGGATAGTTTTCGCTTTAATTTCATTGGCTCTTCTCCGAGAGCGTTTTGCTTTCGCTGCCGCCTCTGCATTCCGTTTCTCAAGCTGACATAGACAGTCAATCAGAGGAATACTGGATACGACGGAAATGCGACCTCTTCTTGTATCTGCTGCTCCTCGTCAACCGCTTCAGAGATTTCAACTGCCTCCGTAAGTTCAGCAGCGTGCTTCATCTTCACCTCCAAACCAAGCTTCGGGAAGATTCATGAGCAAAAGCGAGTTGATAGTCTGAAAAGGGTCACCTCCTCTCGTACAGCTATCCGCCATTTCAACAAGGTCTTGAAATCACCTTTACCTAACACCTTAAGGTCTTCAAAATTGACTTTGATGTCCGGAGAAGTAATGCTAAGTTGCAGCCACCTGTACAACAGCCAGCTCGGTCATCTGAGGATGAGAAAAACGGATCTCATACTGTTTCTCCTCCTCAGTTTCAAATGTAATTTTATTCGCGAGACCGAGTACATTGACGGGTTCGAAGCCGCGGACGAAATCGCTCGCGGACGTTTTAGTGAAGAGTATGTAGTCGCCGTCATCGTATCCGTCTCGCCTTCTTCGCTTTTTCTCTGGCTGAAAGACATTTGCCTGCACATTATTGGCTGATGAACCTTTGTCAGGACCAGAAAGTGCGGAGCCGAGATCCTTGAACACATGCTTAGGGTCAAGGAACTTTGGATCAATGTGTTTTGGAGCAAGGAACTCCCGGCACACGACAAAGATCTCAGCAGAGACATTCCTGTAAATGCCTCTCTAAGTGACTAGATTGATGATAACACAACAGCTGACCTCGAGGAAGGTGGCTTCGTCGCCTCTACTTTTGTAAACAATTGGCTGAACACCCAAATGAGATTGTTGTAATCGACACTTCGGAAGACTTTAGTGACAAATGTTCCCCCTTTGACGAGGAATTCAACAGCCAATTTCAGACTCATGAGAACGAGTTCAGACTGGCTGTAAGCATCCTGGATCCACGCAGTGCCAACATTGGGTGCTCCATCGTGAAGCACGACATCTGCCTTCCAGTCCTTGAGTTCGCCTCGGAGGAGATTACGACAGTAAAGAGTAGTAATATCTGCAGCGAACGTCACGACTCTTGGGATTGGCTTAATTGGTACCAAATCAACGCCTGGATAATGAATTATTATTTGATATAGGATGTATTTGACGGGAGGGTCGCGCCGCACCGACGATCACGCTGTTGGTTGGCATGTACTTGCTTGCAACTTGAAGCCAGCCACCAGGAGCTGCGCAAAGATCAATACAACAGCGCGCAGACTCAAGAAAAGCATATTTCTTGTTTAGTTGGATGAGCTTGAAGGCCGAGCGGGCGCGGTAACCCTGCTCTCTTGGGAATATCGGTCATGGGGGTGTGCGATACGGGTGACCACACGCACTTGGCAAGTTTATAATACTTGTCGAGACGACCTTTGCCGGTTTTCTTCTGGGCTTTGCCCATGGCGGTCAAACGAAAGTTAACGAAGAGCTGATTGATTACGCTTATTTGGGCTTATGTGAGTACTTGTTAACCTCATCCGACATAGTTGAACTCTCTCAATGACTACTGTGGACTCCTCGTCGCCGTTGTTGCCCCTCGCGCTGGGTGGTATGGATGCCTCTTCGTTTCTGTGGAGGTCAGGTGGCATCCTGAGTTGGTCTCCTCCTGGCCCACGTCTCCGGTGTGTCGACTGATGGCACTCTCTTAATATCATAGCTTTCACTGGAATGCTCACTGGAGCCTTTGGCGCACACGGACTGAAACACCGAGCGGGGATCACTGCTGACGACCTCCACGTATGGGGGACAGCGTCGACTTATGCGGTTTGCGGCCTTTCTGCGGGATTTCCCGGTTACTGACGACGCAAGGCAAGATCACCAATGGACTCGGATTGATGCTCATCTCCATGCACCGAAGATTTTCCACACATCGCTTTGCTGGGCCAGCCATACTGACGGGTGGTGTGTTGTTTTCGGGAAGCATCATGGTACTCGTTCTGAAACGGTATGCATCTTGTGCAACTATCGGCTTGGCTGTTGAAGTTTGGGAAGATTCAGGTTCCTTGGCCCTATCACGCCACTTGGGGGTCTTGTTATGATAGCTGGGTGAGCGAGGATTGCCTTTGCATGTGGACGAGACTCATTGCGCGACAGTTATGCGAGTCTGGCGCTGTAGATTAGTGTAGGCCAAATGATACATCACGTGACTGGCGCGTTGTTGTGAGGAGCGTGTCAACTCCGCTTGAAATCTTGTGAAATAAGCGCACCAGCCATTCTCGATCCTTTTCTCGTCCTCTCGGAGCGAACGCCCTCCTCGCCATATCGTCCCCGCCCGACTTCACCTCCGTTACCGTATCGTCCCAGTCGTGGGCTAATGTCATTCAACCGACCGACCTTGTCCACCTCCCTATCTTTTCCTGGAAATCCCACTGCCTCTTCTTCCCGCCATCTCAAGCGCCGTCTTTCGTCCTCCGCTGATCTTGCTTTCTTCACCCCTGCTGCCGACTCCTTCAATCCAAAGCCCTATGCACCCCACAGTGCGACCGCATCAAATGTCCCAAATCCATCCAAGCTCCATCCAGCCCGAAATCATACCTCGCTAGCCCAGCATATACCGCTCATGGATCCCTCCCCATCAGATCCTAATGTCGTCTTCATTCACCCACCCTTTATCGCATTTCCTAGCGCCCACCTCTATCCTGAAGGTCTCTCCTATTCCCTCATGGCCGCCAACCCCGAGTGGTTCTTGGATCCCATCGATTTTATATCCTCCGTCTCGACAAATCCCGACGCCATTCCTTATCCCCCTCAGCTTGAGCCTCCTAGAGGCTGGTGCCCCGCCAAGAAAAAGGATCTGAAAGCATTAGGTTCTGACGGTTGGCCAGAGGGGGAAGAACCCCGACTGCGTTGCACCTTCTGTAGAAGAACATATGCAGGCGTAAATGCAAAGAGTATGTGGCGACGTCATGTGTATGAAAAGCATAAGATTGCAATGTCAAACCGTCGCGATGGAAATGATCGTATTCGTAGTGGACGAGGTTCAAACAGTAGGTTACCTGTGTGGTTCATTCTGGCTCGCCTTTGACGTCATAACAGGGGACCAGCACCGCAGCACCGTTTCTGACAAGGAGAATTTATCAGGAGATCTACGCCGAGTTAACAAGACATCCACAGATCAACTCAATAATCACAAGACCAAGCCAAGGTCTTTTCTTGTCCCATCGGACAGCGCCCCCCAGAACAGAGATCGAGATGACCAGGAGGAGACCGTTGCTGCATCATCTGCACCATTAGCCGAGCAGCCAGATTCTCCCGAGCTGGCCCCTCCCCCGAGTAGTAATTCATCGACTGACGCTGCTCTGGAAGCTAGCGTTCCCGAAGCAATTCCCTCGAATAATCCTGAGTCTGACCGAATGACCTCATCCCCGCTCACTGCGCCAGTCACGCTTCCTATGTCTCCATACGATCCGACCTTAACACCCTCATTTCGTCATTCTCCACCGCGTCTGCCCTCTGATCAGCCATGGCGATTTCCAAGCCCGAGTCATCCATTACACTCGAGGGCGAGGGAATTATGTCTTGGCATGCTAGTCCGAGGAGGTATTAGCCCAGTTATCAAGGCTTCGTCCAGTGAATTTAGTTCTCCCAGCCTTGGGACCGCGAATATCATCCATACTCCGTCCCGCGCTGTTGGACGCAGTAAGCCCTTCAATGATGCGTTTGGTAGTTCCCCCGTTATATTCCGGGCCTCTCCACGTCAGCTCTTCTCCGACGGTCATTCTCCTTTGCCGGCTTTCAATGCACTCGACTTTCGCAAGCGCGTTAACGATTCACCCCTCAGTGGTGGCCTCAGGCGACGCATGCATTACCGCAAACCTTCTACGATGAATTCCTCGTTTGATTTACACGGTGACTGGCTTTCTGACGCGTCATTATCATCTACAAGTACTATTGGAACGGACAGTCCCATCCGGTCTTCAAATGAAGATCCGTTTGGTGGACTCTACAAACCATTGTTAGAGGCGAGAACACGTGAAGACGGCGCAGACCAAAGAACTCCTTCGCCTTGCGGATCTTCTTCCGAGGCTGAAAGTCCAGTGGTTAGGAATGCTCGTCACTCTGATGTGGGTGCGCCGGAGCTGGAAGCGGGCCTTGTGGGCCTTGGAATTGGTTTGATGGCTCCCTTCAGACTGTCCACGTGCCGAACTCAATTTAACCACGGCACTGATGGCTCTCCCATGGAGAACGATGAGGAGGAAGTGGAAAGGGTGCTCACTGACGGTTCTCCGGAGTCCCCGACAGAGATATTGAGCAGCAGACACCTACGCTCTCCCCCCCTAAAGAGACGACGGACGAGCGTTGAGTGAGCGGTATGCGCTACTCGATGGTTATCTATTCTTGCAGTGGATGTTGTCTTTGCCTTAGGTGCCTATTAGATCGTCTGATCTTCGTACTCATTGCATATCCCACTTGTAACTAGTGTTTTGGAATCGTCCTGTATTTTTCGTCCTTATGCAGCATATCAAACGACTGCCCGTGTGAAAAATTTGGGTGCGGCGTTCCTCTCGTGTGTAGCCCTTCATCAAGGATATCAGGCTAGCATCAAGTACGCCTATTCGCGTCCTGCAAGACCCTCACTACACCGCTTCTCTGCTCTCAAACTCAGGCAAGCACACTTGGCCTCCCTACGAGAACGACCTTACCTCTCGAATTGATAGCCTGATCACCACTCTCCTCAACCCGTCCTCTCCAACTGCTTCTCGTGAACTAGACGCCAACGAACATAATGCAAGCCATCAAATGTATGTCATACAGCGAGATTGACCTGTCTCTTCCTTATGACATATCCCAAAAGGTGTCGTGGTGGGCGATGGTGCCGTCGGAAAGGCATGTGGAAAACGTTGCAACCTTCCAATAGTAACGCTCATCGTCCGCTGTCAGACTTGCCTCCTCATATCTTATACCACGAACGCCTTCCCGGTGAGTCCTGGACGCGCTGCTTATTACTACAGGATCACTTACAGCAATTCTCCAGGGAGAATACATACCAACAGGTACTTTCAATGCTCGTGAACCGATCCAGTCCTTGCTTACGCGGGCAAAGTCTTTGATAATTACTCCGCGAACGTCATGGTGGACGGAAAGACTATTTCTCTTGGGTTGTGGGATACGGCCGGACAAGAAGATTATGATCGTCTTCGACCACTCTCTTATCCTCAGACAGATGTCTTCTTGATCTGTTTCTCCCTAGTCAGCCCGCCAAGCTACGAAAACGTCAGGACCAAGGTATGTTCCATCAAGTTTCCAATGATTGCAATCAAGCCCACGCCTATCCCCTCAGTGGTGGCCCGAGATTTCACACCATGCACCATCTACATCGGTGGTATTGGTTGGCACTAAATTGGATTTGCGCGAGGATCCTGCTACAATCGAGAAACTGCGTGACCGGTTAGTACTTTGAAAGAACTTGTTGTCCACCATTGCCCATCAACAACATACCCATCAGCCGTATGCAGCCCATTCAATACAGTCAAGGTGTTTCCATGGCTCGAGACATAGGGGCAGTCAAATACCTGGAGTGCTCCGCTCTGACGCAGAAAGGTTTGAAGACCGTATTTGACGAAGCCATCCGCGCCGTTCGTGAGTGATGCGCATCTTTCTCGTGCGCAGTTCTCATGTTTGAGCTAACAGTGAACCCTCCCCCGAAGAAAGAGAAGCGTGGTCGAGGATGTGTGATCGTATGATTGATGAGACATTTGAACCAGAGACTGAGGTGACTTTTCCGACGTCTCCTTCCGTAGATGGATTTCCTCTGCATTTCACACCCATTTATGTCCTGCTCACCTTACGACTGGTATGCTATTTTTCTTTTCTTTTCTCCTGTCCACGAGAGTATGCGTTGTCTGACTCTACGGACTGAATCGAGAGAACATTTCAAGGATGGTGGCAACACTGGTCGAACTTTCTCCTGCATGCGGCATAAAACTAGGGCTCAGGCAGCTGTGTTTTCACCTTGACACTAAATTACACCAGTATTTGTCTTGAAAGCTGTCCCCTTGCTCGAGCCCGGGAAGCCTTGTGAGAATGAGAATGACCATGCAAGCTAGTGTTGGAACTTATGCTTATGCAATGCAGATCTTTCAGAACCCACATTCCATTCTACAGACTGGAAAAGATCATAGGATATAGTATTCATGTAATCAAATGAAGGACAAAGAATCAATTGTAGTTTACTTGTTGACTCATTAAACTTTAGTGTTAGAAACATGTATTGAAAATTTTGCACATTCATAATCATAGTTCACTCTAGTCGTAGGGTATTCTGGGCCATTGAGTGGCATCTGGCCCTCTTGCAATATTGGCAATTTACACTTATCAGCACTTCCACTTATCTTTCAAAACTACATCAAGCATGCCTAAAGTCCTTCATGGATTACCAACTACAAACTCAAGCAAGAGCAATAGTATTTGGAGGTGTACTGAAAAGAGATCAGTTAGTGTTGCCATAAATTGAACTGAACTGAACTCCATCACAAGATTATTACAAGTCTGTGGAGTCTGTACAAGTTTTGCAGAATTTTGTATTACTAGGTCACAACTAGGTATCTTTCTGTAAAAATCCTATAAGCTCTATACAGCTTTGTAGGGATGATGGTTGGTTTGCTGATGTTCAAAGTGGGACTTTCATCAGGAAATTAACACATTACTTACTTCACACTTAGGTACTTATTGTCTACTTATCCAGCTGGTTGAGTGCCAAGTTGGTTTTAAGTTGAATTTAAGGATGTTCAAGCACACCTGATGCTTTGGGGTACACTGCCAAAAAGGTAGTGGTTAAGTAACAAACAAATTAGATACAGTAAGCTACAAGTAAGATACAAGTAACTACATGAGGCAACTTTGAGTGCAACCTGAGTGACCAGGTGGACAGTGAAGTGCATGTGACAACAAGGGCACAGTTCAACAGCATCAATGTGGTCCTTGACTGCTTGTATGTAACCCTACTTGCCTTCTGCTGTTGCTCGTAGCAGACCAAGCTGTCAAGGACAGATTTAAGTTCACCTACCAAAGGCAGACTGGAGAGGTATATGCATTAGGACATAACTTGGAGGTCTGCTCATATCTGTGGAACAGAGATCCCACTCTAGGTAGACTTGTGTGTGGCAATCTAGAGTGACAACTTAAAGGGAAAGGATGGTGATGAGGTTGGCATGCGACAAGGTTTGAACAGTGAAGGGGGGCACATGTGGCGACGAGCACACAACTTTGAGGACTGCTCATGTTCCTATGAAGCTATCTCAAATGCATGGTGATCAGTGAACCTATTGACATAGAACAGTCGGAAGCTACATATCATAGGACTAATGCAGGTGAAGGTCGGTTGGAACATAGTGTTTACCATAGACAGGAATAAGGTGGGCTGTCCGGTGTCAGTCTTTCAGGAATTAGATGAGTTAGGATGCTAGGCTATATATATCCTTCAACTATTCCTCTGGCCTCCAATCTGACTATTAGCTGGTGATAGACAACTTATCTACCAGATCAAACAAAAGACTTGCTTTTAAGCTTTTCTCTTGGATGAGTTAGTAGTTTTAGTCAATTGGCTCACTGGTTGTTCTTTCTTTCCCAAATGGTAAGATTATAAGAAAAGGGTAATGACTTAATTCCTAGCCAAGATATTTTATCTCACTTTAATGAAGATAGGTTCTATTATTTAGTAGATTGAGGATTCTTGAGTGTCTAGACTTCTTGAGCTAGACTTGGAGTTAGCTTATCTATAATAGAGTTAGGCTACTATTTTCCAGTTACTTGACTTGCTTTCCAAGCAAGGTATTTGAGGCTAGAATTGTCTTTCTAGGCTTTTCTTATGATTTGGATGTTAAGGCCTTATAGCAATATTTGCTATCTTATTGACCATGAGAAACTTCCTATTTGGATCATTCAGTACTCACTCAATATGGGTTACAATAAACCTTATTTATTGGGTCACTGGAGTGCAAGTTCTGTGCAAGATTGTAATCCTTTAGATACTGTCATACTGTATCCCGTATAATTCAACGAGTCCAACTCCGGACTTCCGTCCACAACTCTGACGTGTTCTCCCTCGGAATGTACCTCTATGCTCTCGGACTTGTATGTAGTAGTCTCACCTCCTCATCTGTCCTAGTCTCGCCCTGTAAACACCTCCGATCTAGTGCCTGTCTTGCGTAGGGAAATGTCTGTCACGCTTAGGAGCACTGCTCCAGTGACGTACCAACTCCACTACAGTGCCTTCATACCTAGTCATATCAACTACTGATATCTTTGACTCAATCATATATAAACCCTCGGTACTACTCCTGTAGAATCAGTTCAAATATCAACTCTGAACATCACTCCTGTCCTCCATCCAAGTCTCAATGACTCACTCTGACCTCCGCTCGACTTGATGTTTGACCACATCAAGTCCATACCTCTGATCCTCCTATGTCCTTGAGATCTGGGACATTGGACTTGAGCAAGGGCGCACCACATAAGGTGAAGCCAAGTCCCGACACCCTCAAGTAACTCTGGTTCACCGGAGTTGCATCGGAGTTGTCCATTCTTAACAGATACTAGATATTCCTAGACTAGACTTATCTAGGTTACAGTGTCTTTCTGCTTAGTGGCCACCTAGTAACTAATGTGGTTAGATCAAAAGGGCCTTTCTGCTTAGTGGCTGTGCTCCCTTTCCTAATATGGTAATAGTTTTCTGCCCTAGTACTCTTACTACTTATAGTTACCTATTTGTCAGAGGAGCCTCTCTTACTCTGATCAGGTTTCCAAGTGATCTCTCTGTTCTTTCCTGAAGAGGAGATGGAATTCAGATGGCATGAGATGGGTCTTG
>JBBPRH010000310.1:0-27670 GCA_038092915.1 Boletus pseudopeckii
CCAAGACCACTTCCATCCATACCCCCCTCCATCCTAATGAAATCCCCTCCTCGCCATGGGAAATCATATCTGTCGACCTGATCGGTCCCCTGCTGCAATCCGATGGCAAGAACGCTATTCTCGTTGTCATCAATTGTTTCTCCAAGATGATTCACCTCACACGAGTCATGGATACCATCACCTCACAAGGGGTCGCAACTATCTTCCATGACTAAATATTCAAACTACATGGTGTACCACGAAAAGTGATATCAGACAGAGGAACACAATTTGTCTCAACGTTCATGCATGATTTATACTCCCTCCTCGGTATTGAAGCCAACCCTTTTACTGCCGATCATCCTCAAACCGACAGGCAGACAGAACGGGTAAACCGAGAGGGAGAGAAATATTTACATATCTACGTCAACCACAGGCAGACTGACTGGGCTGAATGGCTCCCCCTCGCCGAGTTCGCTCATAACTCACAAACCACCAGTGCAACAGGTGTTTCCCCCTTTCTACTCAACTATGGACAACAACCGCTAATACCCAACAAACGAGTAGAGGTTAGGAATGAATCAGCCATTGCTTTCGCCGACCAAATGAAAACTCATCATGAAAGCGCCCGTAACGCACTAGAAAAGGCGGCCCAAGCCATGAAGTGCAGTCATGACAAACATGCTTTACCCATGTCGAACTTCTCCATCGGACAAGAAGTACTCTTAGAAGGAACGAACATCCGCACGGATTGACCCACCAAGAAGTTTGACACCAAGCGACACGGCCCCTTCAAGGTGAAGCAAAAAGTAGACGAAGCATCCTATGAACTCGAACTCCCCAAAACGTGGTGCGGGATCCACCCCGTATTCCACAAATCTTTACTTACTCCCTACCATACCGGTACTGCGATGACACAAAAGAAACCCAAACTGCTGCCACCGGTCATCATTCAACAGGACGAAGAACACGAGGTTCAGGAGGTAGTTGATTCGAAAAAGAAAAGAGGAAAAACGGAGTACCTTGTCCACTGAAAAGGTTATCCCCATAAAGAAAGAACATGGGAACCAAAGACGAACGTCAAAAACGCCTCCAAGCTTGTCGACAAATTCCACACCGCGAATCCAACAGTGGTGCGTATGATCACAGACACATGTGATTGTCCGACGTGTTCGTCTTGAATCCCCTTATTCGCCGACTCCTCTTTTAAATCCTACACCACGTCCCTCAATAAACTTCCCGACCATCTCTTCAAAATCTCCCTGCTTGATGGTGATCCCATCATCCCTGGTATTATCGTCAAAAGGGACTTCAACAGTTAAAAAGGGGGTAATGAAACGACTATTCAATTTCTTTTCCGTTAGATACAATATTTAATCACTTAGCCAAGACAAGTCCCACAATATATACTTAGTATTCTCGCCTCGATTCAGAATCTCGACCGTGACATCACTACAACGTCATCATACATCACAAAGATTCTAGTTCCATTATGTAACCATTCCATGACATTCCCGCACGTTCTACACCAGCCCTAGAGCATGGTCTGTGCACGTTATCCCCTGGTATATAAGTAGGTAGTTTCCATGTAAATTACGCTAAGTTTGGTATTGCCTTTATACACTTTGAATATCAACTTCGGTTGACTCTCAGTGTTGTGGGTAGTTCCTTTTCACACTTGCATGGTGGAACTCATAGGTGATGAAATCTTCTTCATACTAACAGATGCTAAATATTACTACATATCAGCCGAGCATTTGCCAAAGGTCGTACTATCCACAACAATCCGGACTCAGAGAACGACATGACACAAATTCGAGCCCAATGTGGAGGCCTTAAAAAGATATCTCAACCTTTATCAAGGTTCGAACACTATGCTATTGAAGGCCATGAGTTTGCAACAGCACCACCTGATGAACACAAGGTGGTACGGGCAACAGTTTCATCGAACACAAACATAAGCACCCCCCCCAGCAATATACCTCCTGGTGATCACGAGTCGGAGCTATCTGATTGCTCATTGGATGACGACTTATATGGGTCAGCGCCTGCGCCCAAGCCCATTGAGTCCCAGGTTTCCTGTGTAAGCTTTTTGAGCAAGGTTACTGCGGTGTGTCCAAAATGATTGAACAATCCGAACATCTCCATGTCTTCAACAAACCTTCCGACTCAGGACAGGCAAGGAACTGTTCCCACTCCAGGCTTGTCGACAAGCGGTGCTACTAGGACCCCAACCATCAATGAAACCAATGCACAGGATTCCGCTGAATCTCTTCAAGTTCCACTGGCTGCCTCAGGCAAAACCAAGTACAAGGGCCATGTGCCAGCATCTACAACTGTCAAGAAAACACGTTGTGGCAAAATTACCAATGGATTCTGAGTGGATTGTCAGGTGGATACTCAGTTTGTTTTGCTTTCGAGTGTGTTCAACCATTGCTGTCATTGTCTCTTTTCTGCATGCACTGTTATTGGAATGGATTGCAAATGTGTAATAGTAGTACCAGATGAATGGACATGGTTCGAGTCATACTAGAGCTTGCATGATCTACTAAGGAAGCAACGGCCTAGCAACCAGTAGCAATACCTAGCAAGGAAGTAATAACCTAGCACGGCCTTGCAAGGCCTAGCTGAATGCGGGAACAGTGCAAGTCAAATGCGATCCCTACAAGATGTTGCAAGAACTTATGCATGGTAGCAAGGGCCAGCTAGCTTGCTAAGAGCTAGTACAGATACTGCATTACTTGCTAGATATTGGAGCTGCATGCTAGAAAAGCTGGTTCCTAGCTAAGGTAAACGAGATCTTATCCGCTAGCTAGATCTTGCTAGGCCTTGGTGGGCCTAGCTAGAAGTTGACTCATTTGCTGATGAAAAGGTGCATATTACAGTGACCTTCGATCTCATCATTTACACCAGAGTGTTTCATCTGCGAGGGTGGAGAATATCATCTTGTACACTGACTTGGCCCTGTGGGAAGTAAAACTGTTGAATAATGTCGATTATCATGATGAAATTCAGTAGAGAAGTATGTCACCTTTCAGTGGTTCATCAATGAAATCTGCTGAAATGCCAATCACTGAAATGCGCAAAATCTTGTCTGAATCCTGTATCATTCTATAACGGAATTTGTGTGATTTATTGTCAGATTCCAGGTTTCATTTTTTTGAAATTCGTTGGTGGAAACCCCAAAAAGTCGGACCATTGTGCGTTCACTAATCAGTCTTATAATCACTGAAACTAGCACCAAGAATACATTGAAATTTTGCTCGTGGCAGCGGAGCGGGATTACAATAGTACATTGAAGGAGCTACAATGAAACCATTATGCTGTGCGAAGTATTCGAATATGATCGTAGCAGGTCAGAAGAACTTCAAGGCGATATCTAGCACGGTCTAAAGGGGCCTATTCAAGGCGAGAAAAACCTGCGAATGAACCAGTACTGTACATACATGAAACAGATGTTTTTGAGTCTTGATGGCTGTAACATGACAGTGGAATGTTTGCGACAGACAGTGAAGTGAAACCAGTGAAAGCCTGAGGGAACAGAACGACCAGGCCTGGATATCAGATCCAGAGAAAAGTGAGGTCTTGAGGCACGAGGAAAGAGTTGACTAGCAGCGAGTAGAAGGGCCAGGGGTGAAGCTTGAGCGCATATGGGGTGGAATTGTATTGGACTCCAGCTATAGAAAACGGTAAACAATGTGCATAAAATTGATCTGAGGACAAACCATTGATCGCTCATGGCGGTCATACTCTCGGCAGGGAGTCTGAATGGGTTAGTACAGTTACTATACAATGTAATCTTATCACCTCATACCTCATCATTGACTCCATCCTTGTCCTGCTGCCTGCTGTCCTTCAAAGCCTGTCTCACCTTGCTCACCATGGCCTTGTTGGCTTTTGTATTCTTAGCAGCACGGGAAAGTGCTATCCTCGTGCGTTGTGTACCTGCCAGACTCATTGGCAGGGGCTGGGAGCAAGAGTGTGACTTATGAGTATGGGAGTTACAATATGCAGACATACCTGTTTACGAGCAGGCTTTCGCTTTTTAGCCATATGGTCAGCCTCTCTTGCTGCCTCCAGTGCTTTGGCTTGTTGCACCTGCTCAGCCATCTCAGCGGCACGTTCTCGCATCCGAGCCACAACATTGGTCTTAAGGATGGCCTCCAGCTCGTCATCATCTTCCTCTGCTGGATGGAGACTATCTCCAGTATTAGCACTTTCAATCATTTCCTCAAAGGCAACCTGGATGTTACATCCGAGGTCCTGGGATATGAGATAAGTAGCAATGAAGGGAATAATAAAGTATTGTGTGAAACAAGAGAGGCTGAGAGGTGTGAAACTGTCGACTGGTGTTATATCGGGGTCTACAATGCACATGATTGTGGACTCGATGATCGCGGCACCCTTTGAGCCATAACTAATGATTCGCAAACGATTACCAGGTTCATATAGCTACGGAACTATAATTTCACTTACTAGCCTGGTCGTGCATTTGAGTAAACTTGAGTCAGCATAGAAAAGGTTCTTGCAAGCTTGGCAAAGTTATTCCCAAGGTTAGCATCCAGTAGAACGTCCATGAAGCGCTGATAGACTGGGTTTTGGCCATGAAGTGATGCATCTGTCATGATGCTGAGGATTGAAACGAACATTCAATTTCTTTTCCTTTTCATTATTTATTATTGATACATAACATACTTAGCTAACGAACCCTCGTATATATCATCTGCAACACGACCCTCGGTCCAGACTACGACATCACCGTACGACATCACGATCCAGACCGCTACGTCATCATGACATCATCAAATTCCATGACATTCCCGCACGTTCCATACCTACCCTAAACCATGGTCCGTGCGCAACCCCCATATGTATATAAGTAGATAGTTTTCATGTAAAATACCTTAAGTTTGGAATTACTCTTTTACGCTTTGAATATTGACTTCGGTCAACTCTTAGTGTTGTGAGGTTTCTTTTCAAATTCCAAACTTATCCCTTGGTCGCTGGGCACTTAGCCCCCCGACTACCTTTCCTCCATCGCCAAGCCTCGCCGTCGTCCTTAACGATGTGCTTGTTCTTTTCTCTCCTTGATTTGTCGCTCCCTGTTTGCGAAGCCGTGGTCGCGAAGCCCTCTTACGGGGTAGAGACCGTTTGTCCGCAGTACGCATAAATCCCGAATATACTGGGTTGCAGCGGTCGGTCTAGAAAGCCATGACAAACAGTAGCTTTGGACGCCTTTTTGATTTTTCCACTCGTCGCACTTCCCGTTACATACATTCTCGCCCCCATTCCATCTTAGCGACTTGTCGTTGCGGACAAACCTACACCGGACCTCAGGTTAGAGGGAACCGCTGGTACATGTGAAGTACCCGAGTAAAACACTCGTCAAACGTTTGTCTATACGGTCGTCCGCCGTCATAAATACGGATAACGTTGCTGTCGGGCATAGTGCACTAGCCCCCGTTGTCTGTTGAGGTCTAACAGTCCGTACGCTGGTCCTACGCTAGTGGACTCGGGTTCACGTGATCACCCGTAACGTCACGTAGATTCGATAGGGGTGTTCATCTCGCCGTCACCCTGTGAATCACCTCTCTGTAGTAAGAGAGTCATCCTCCGGTTCCTTTACACGCCCCTCGCCCGTTCTCCTCAAAGGTTTTTTTACCACTCCCCTCATACTCCGCGTAAATCTGTGCGTGCTGCTGTGCGCCGCTCAGTAGCCACCATTAAATACAGCATCCCCCTTCCCCACTCGCTCCCCGCGGTCCCTGGGACATCATTCCTAGGACTTACTCCACCACACCGCATCCTCGCCGTCCACCACCTGTTACTTTACGTGAGCTCATTTGGGAGCTTTTTACCCTCCACCACCGACCAAATAATGTACTCACTTGGGTATTCCATGCCCTCCTCTTCAATCTCTACGCACAATACCGACAATGAGCTCCTTCTCGACACCCACGCCCGGACCCTCTCGGGTCGCATTGTCCGGATTCGCCCAGATGGCCCTCGCGGGTCTCGAGGTTGAATCCCAAGGAACCGTCACCGCCCCCACAACACCCACGCCTCGTACTCCCATGTCGCCTCACCAACCCTCCGCTGGCGGCATGCCATTCTCTTCTATTGGACTGGGAATGAACCCTCTCCACCAACGACACCACGTCCCCCCAATGGACCCAGTCGGAGTCTGGCTCCAGGCATTCGAGGCCTGGCAAAGGATCTACCAAAGTGCGGGAGCCGCTGCAGGTAATCCCCCGACCCTCCTCCAAATCTCCGTCAGGAGATCCCCATACAACAGCCATCGCCACGCCGCCCTCTCCCCATTCCTCCAACCTCGCCCTCGGGAGGAGGATCCTCGGTTTCATATCGCCCCGCTGCTCGAGGGATGCCGGGCCCTTCCCCTCGAATTGGGAAGTCTATCGCCGCCAAGCCTGAACACTACAACGGCGACAAGGCAAACTTCGTCACTTGGTGGTGAACGATGAAATTGTACCTCATCGGATTCGAAAACCCCCTGTACGACTGGCAAAAAATATTAATAATCCTTTCATACCTCCGAGGTCCCAACGCGGCGGGCCGCTTCGCGGATCTAATGGCAGAATTGAACACGGTACATAATATGACGTACGCCACGTTCGAGGAGAAACTCAAGAAAGCGTTCCAGCCTGCTTCGCTGGTTCGCAACGCCCAGAAAAAGCTCTTCGAGCTCAAGCAGGGCAAGGACACCCTAGAGGACTACTTTATCAGGCTCAATCAGCTGGCAGAAGAAGCCAAGTTCGCTGTAGGAGCAAATGGGAGAGTCCTCGTAAGCCAAATCCGCCGCGCGATTCACTCCGACATCGTGGAGTATGTCGAGAGGAGCAGACCCGAAATGATAGACTCTACCAACGTGGTTGAGTGGGAGGAGGCACTCGTACGCGCCGCAGAGGTGCTAAAAGAGATAGCCGAAAGAAAAAGGACGGTCTTCGCCACCGGTCCTACGTACAACCCGTGATTCGTCCCCCGCCCGAGGCCAGCATACAATGCGCCTACGGGACCACCTCCTGCTGCCACCGCTCCGGCACCCCGACCTCATCCGAACGCTACGAGCACGTTTAGCGGACAAGGCGCTCCTATGGAGCTTGACAAGGCGCGCGCTGCTGGAGTATGCAGGCGCTGCAAGAAACCGTGGCCCTGCACTGACCACCCCCCCTGACCTCGCCCCATACAAGCGAGGAGCATAGTGATAAATGGGCAGGAAGTTAGCCCGGAAACGTTCACAAGCATCCGCGCGATGATGGAGAGTGCCGAAAGAGGGCAACAAAATAACGTAGAATATGCTGCCAATGTATCTGAAGACTCGTCTTTTCTCCCTGTACAGTAGACACCAGTCGACCTGCTGTACATATACCTAAGTCATTGCAAATGAATCGTTTCTCAGTTTTAAGCAGTGACGAGACTGAGTCAGAGGAAACCACCGTGAACCTCCCAACACCTAAAATATCTATTCTACCGCGCCCCCCCAAGAAAGTAAAGTTCGATCCATCTACAAAGAAAGACAATGGACCGAACGACCGCCACACCATCCCCCGCAAAAACCCCTCGAAGTCTAAGCCAAAGGAAGAGACGTCCTCTCGTTCCTGGTTAAACACGCTCGACCCTTGGTCGGTGCGTTGGATGAAAGAACAGGTCAAAAGCTCTGATGTAGAACAAAGCATCAGACACCTGAAATCTTTTGTCCACGATACCAGGATGATCGAAGTGTCTCGGGACCTGGTGAAAGAACTTTGAACAATGAACACGGAAGATGCATACTGGGTGCTACGCGAACTACAAAGCGCACCCCGATTCCGAAAAGCGTCATCCCGCCTCACCAAAAGGAACTCCCTTGAGATCCCCGTACAACTCACTCTGGCCAACGGAACAAAGGCCGAAGTGAAAGCCCTCATTGACTCGGGCTGTACAGGATCTTCCATCCACGAGAACTTCATGGCTGAAAAGGGGGTACCAACCCACACTCTCTCCCATGCACTCACCGTGTACAACGCCGATGGCACCACCAATGCCGGAGGCAAAATCGAAAAGTTCGTCATCGTCGAACTCCAAGTCCAAGGGCACAAAGAACAAATAGCCCTTGTGGTAACAAACTTGGGACCCAACACAATCTTCCTCGGACACGACTGGTTGAAAGCCCACAACCCGGCTATTGACTGGAGATCGGGGAGAATCATGTTCCGTTGTAACAACGATCACGGGACGACCTCAGTAGACGAGGAAGACGACGAACTGAGCGAAGACTTTAGTCCCTCGCAGGGAGATCACCTCTTTCAGATCGACGCAGGAGAGTACTTCCGAAACGTCGCAACAGAAGTAGCGATCAAAGACTACGCTCAAAAGAAAAAGAGGACCTTCGAAGAAGTCGCTCCAGAATATGTCCACGAATACAAAGACGTGTTCTCCAAGGAAAACTTCGATGCACTACCCCCGAGACGCCCTTGGGACCACGCCATCGAATTACTCCCCGGAAACCATGAGGTGGACTGCAAAGTATACCCACTCAACCCGGGAGAACAAAAAGAGCTCGACGACTTCCTCGAGGAAAACCTCAAATCAGGACGAATACGACCGTCCAAATCACCCTTTGCCTCCGCCTTCTTCTTCATCAAAAAGAAAGACGGACGACTCCGCCCCATGCAAGATTATCGCAAGCTTAACGCGGTAACCCGACGCAACCGATACCCCCTTCCCCTCATCAGCGAACTGGTGGACAAACTCAAAACCGCCAGATACTATACCAAGTTTGACGTAAGATGGGGGTACAATAATGTACGAATGGCGGAAGGTGATGAATGGAAAGCCGCATTCCGAACAAATCGCGGGCTCTTCGAACCCCTTGTGATGTTTTTTGGACTGACGAACTCTCCAGCAACGTTTCAAACAATGATGAACGCATTGTTCCAAGAGCTAGTCGACCGAGGCGTAGTGGTGATCTACATAGACGACATCATGATATTTACAAAGACAATAGAGGAGCATAGACAAGTAGTACGAGAGGTGCTACAAATATTACGAGATGCACACCTATACCTCCGCCCCGACAAGTGCGACTTTGAAGTTCAAGAGACCGAATTCCTTGGACTAATAGTAGCACAAGACAAGGTGAAGATGGACCATAAGAAGGTCGCAGCCATCATTGACTGGCCCGTCCCGACGTCGAAAAAGACACTAAGAGGTTTCCTCGGATTCCTCAATTTCTATTGACATTTTGTAAAGAACTTCGCCATGATCGCGCGCCCACTCAACGCGCTCACGTCGATCAAAAAGGACTTCGTCTGGACGGAAGACTGTCAAAAGGCATTCGAGCTACTCAAGCTCACCATCTCGTCAGCACCGGCACTCGCCATGCCCACCGACATGGATCCCTATCGCGTGGAAACCGATGGTTCCAGCATCGGCATCGGTGCTATCCTCTCGCAAAAACAAAATGATGTTTGGCACCCTGTCACCTTCATCTCAAGATCCCTCAACGACGCGGAACGAAACTACCATGCTGCCGACCTGGAGATGCTCGCCATCATATTCTCCCTCAACAAGTGGAGACAATACCTCCTCGACGCAGCACACCCCATCAAGATCCTCACCGACCACAAAAATCTCGAATTCTTCCGTCGCCCACAGGATCTCTCCCGCCATCAAGCCCGATGGCAACAAATACTTCAGGAGTACTCCCTGACCATCACACACCGTTCGGGCAAGACAAACCCCGCCAACCCTCTGTCCCGGAGGCCAGACTTTGAAAAGGGGGTGGAACGTGACAACATACAACAAACACTCCTCCCTCCCGCCCTTTTTTCATCAAAAACCATCAACGCAGTCGCTTCAGACAGCATCATCTCTCGTATCACCAAACTACAGTACAAACTCGAGAAGTTTGCCAAAGAAGGACTCGCAAAGGAACAATCCCTCTGGACACGAGACAACGGCCTCGTAAAGTGGAAAAAGCTCATGTACGTCCCCAACGACGAAAAGCTACGCGAAGACATCATCACGGCCAACCATGACCACCCAATTGCCGGACACCCCGGAATCAAAAGAACTCGCGACCTCATCATGAGCGAGTACTATTGGCTGTCACTTCGCAAGGACGTCGAAGGTTACGTGAAAGGCTGCGATACCTGTCAAAAGGTCAAAGCCAAAACCACATCCATCCATACCCCCCTCCATCCTAATGAGATCCCCTCCTCGCCATGGGAAATCATCTCCGTCGACCTAATCGGTCCCCTACCACAATCCGACGGCAAAAACGCGATACTCGTCATCGTCGACAGATTCTCCAAAATGATCCACCTTGCACCAGTCATGGACACAATCACCTCTCAAGGAGTCGCAACCATATTCCGCGACCAGGTGTTCAAACTCCACGGCGTCCCAAGGAAGGTGATATTAGACCGGGGAACACAATTCGTTTCCACGTTCATGTGGGACTTGTACTCACTCCTCGGTATCGAAGCCAACCCCTCTACTGCCTACCACCCTCAGACCGACGGGCAGACAGAGCGGGTAAACCGAGAAGTCGAGAAATACCTACGTATCTACGTGAACCATAGACAGACCGATTGGGCCGAATGGCTCCCCCTCGCCGAGTTCGCGCACAACTCACAAACCACCAGCGCAACAGGTGTTTCACCTTTTCTGCTCAACTACGGACAACAACCGCTGATCCCCAACAAACAAGTGGACGTAAGAAACGAATCAGCCGTTGCATTCACAGATCAGATGAAAGCACACCACGAAAGTGCCAAGGCTGCATTAGAAAAAGCAGCACAAGCCATGAAGCGAAGCCATGACAAACATGCTTCGCCAGCACCGAACTTCTCCGACGGACAACAAGTACTCCTAGAAGGAACGAACATCCGCACGGACAGACCTACCAAGAAGTTCGACGCCAAACGACATGGCCCTTTCAAAGTAAAGCGCAAAGTGGGAGAAGCATCGTACAAGCTCGAACTCCCAAAGACATGGCGCGGAATTCACCCCGTGTTCCACGAATCACTCCTCACCCCCTACCAAACCAGAACGGCAAAATCGCAACAAAAACCCAAACCACCGCCGCCAGTTGTAATCCAACAAGACAAGGAACACGAAGTACAAGAGGTGGTCGACTCGCGCAAAAAACGAGGGAAAACAGAATACCTCGTTCACTGGAAAGGCTACCCGCGCGAAGAAAGGACTTGGGAATCGAAGACGAATGTAAAAAACGCCTCAAAACTCGTTGAAAAATTCCATACCACCAATCCAACCGCAGTACGAACGGTTGAGGTATGCGATTGCTCAACCTGCTCATCCAAGACTACTCTCTTCGCCGACCCATCCTTCAAATCATTTGCCACTTCCCTCAACCGCCTCCCCGACCACTTCTTCGAATTCCCTCCGCCTAACGGCAACCCCGTTATCCCTGGTATTGTCGTCGAAAGGGACTTCAACAGCTAAAAAGGGGGTAATGAAATGAACATTCAATTTCTTTTCCTTTTCATTATTTATTATTGATACATAACGTACTTAGCTAACAAACCCTCGTATATATCATCCGCAACACGACCCTCGGTCCAGACTACGACATCACCGTATGTCATCACGATCCAGACCGCTATGTCATCATGACATCATCAAATTCCATGACATTCCCGCACGTTCCATACCTACCCTAAACCATGGTCCGTGCGCAACCCCCATACGTATATAAGTAGATAGTTTTCATGTAAAATACCTTAAGTTTGGAATTACTCTTTTACGCTTTGAATATTGACTTCGGTCAACTCTTAGTGTTGTGAGGTTTCTTTTCAAGGATCTCCTTCTTCAGCGCCATGATTCGGTCAGGGAGTTCGCTCCACTGGATAGCAGTTGGCCAGTTCTGGGACTGTGCATATGCAATGTTGCGACTGTACTCGCCCACCTTCCAAACATCAATGCAAACCTGGGCCTCGAGATGTAGATACTCTATGGAGTCAGTGTTACCAGTTCATTGAAACTTGGTGAGTTTCTCGATAGCTTTGGCAAGATGCTGTGATAGTATGTCAGGAAGAATGAAATTGCAACCCTCAGTTGGACACCTCTGAAGTGGAACATCATCGTTTGCCACATTGTCAGCATTGTCAGGGTTATTGCTCAGTTGATCAGGATTATCATCTGCCAGTGATTCCTGATTGGAGTGAATGTGAGAAAAAATTCAATGAAACAAAACATAACAACAAGAGATTAAATCTCACCGCAATCCTGCGGCGAACGCATCTTTTCGCCTTGGGTTCAGCATCCTCAGCCTCGCTGTCAGTCTCATCCTAAAAGTGGTTACAAGTTAGTATTCTTTGTACTACGAAATGGAAGTTTGCAGGGTAACCTAGGCACCAGGCATCAATATGATCAACATCTATCGAGAAATATTTATAAAAAAAACCTGCTACCTCAGGGATGGCCTTATGCTTGTCCCGACGTACAGTGAGGCCTTCATCATGATGGTGAGCACTGAAAGTGTCATTCTTTTTCTTCGTCTGGGTTGCCAGCTAGGTGAGTATTCTGTAGCGCATATTGAGAAATCAGCACGATAGCAGTACATACCATGGCATTTTTGGAATTCTTTGACACTTTCCTTGCCTCATTCTTGGATTTCTGTCAGTGATGAGAAAAGTCAGTTGGATTCATATAAAGAACATGAAAATATGATATCTGACTACTTGTTCCAAACATTGAACCACTCTAGCAGGAGCGGCCTTGGTGGTATGGTAATCCTCAGGATCATCATTCTCACCATCATGAAACTCTGGTTCCTCCACACTGCCAGTGCTACCTTTGTAGTCATCATTTACAACTGTTTCAAGTTTGTTAAGATCCATGTCTTCGAACTAGATCACCAGCGTGAAATCAAATATTGGAAAAAGTCAAATACAAACACTTACTTCATCTGTTTCCTGTGCTGCCTCCTTAATCATACTGTATTGCCATAAGTTTTGCGATACTGAGTGTGATTACGGAGAAAGTGTGACATCAGGTCTCACATTGGCCAGTTATTGGCATACTTTGCCAGTTTCAGAAACTTCTTTTGAGCCTGGAAAAACATAAATTCAATGGATCAATACAGAGGAATGTAAAATAAATTAGTTACATATGTCAAGACCATAGTGACTACAAACAGATCTTGCTGATGCATCGTCTTTATCGTATCAAGATATTTATAACTGAGATGATGTGCTATGGCCTTTGAAACCTAATTAGTTAAAAAAAACCTGCATATATGCACTTGATACTTATGGAAAAGGCATTGTATTCACGCTTATCATCAACATGCATAGCCTCCTGGATGTTGTATTCTTTGGGAGGGGATCGTCCAGGCGCACCAGTTGGCTTCTTGATGAGCCATACCAACGGGTGCTTCATTGAAGGGGTGTGCTTCCTACCACATACTCATTGCACAAATGTTATTTCAAGGTCAAATAAACATAAGAGAGGGGCTTACACTGTAATTTGCATATCTCATTTTAGAGATCATTGAGCTTTGAAGCAATATTATTGATTTTGCTGCCTTGTTTGACCTGACTTGCACTCTGACAAGCCATAATGAGTGTTGATAGTCAAAGGCTATCGTTGACCTGATAGCGCAAGTTCGCTTGTGATTGTTTATTGTGTCATGTGAATATCCTTTTTGGTCAGACAACACCAGGTCTGTGCACCGTCACAATGATCCATCATGGAGCACACCTTCAAAAGGTGTCGTTGCAGTCCAGCATGCTATAAATGGCTATCAAAACGTACATGGGATCGTCACTACTCTTCAACAGATGCTACCACCGTACTTCAATCAAACTATGGCTCTGATGATAACTTGGAATCAGAATCACTGGCAGAGAGCAGCATTAAACTCACTAATGACCGAGAACTACTACAAGCTAAAATACAGCCCGAGGCCCAGCCAGATGACAGATCAGATGAATACTCTCAAAGTCATGATGGAGAGACAAGCCAGCAAGGTAGCTCCCACCCGACTCCGTCAACTGGATCAACATGGCCATATTCATATTCTATACTTCAATTCAATGAGAGTGATGACAAGAAAGATCTTCATCTCTCGCTTGACGAAATTGAAGACCAGTTACACGCCTGGGTTGGTCCTGAGCAAGATCAGGAGTTCTATAATATCAGTATGCGCTGCACTGTCAGTTCTATTTCCACCAAGCTAAGATTAGTTCGAAAGGAAATGCGATCCTGACTGATCAGGATCGAGACAACATCAGAGCATTCAAACTAAAGATGATGGCAAATATGCCTTGTCGAATCTATGATCAACTCCAGTTGTCCTTCCGTCATAAAATGACCCTTGACTCGGAATGGATCACGCTTCACCGTTTTGCACTTCTATCTGGCATCCAGCCAATGAACATTGATTGTTGTATCAACACTTGTGTGGCTTATACTAGACAGTATATCCATCACGAAGAGTGCCTGTATTGCAAGGAGCCCCGATATACATGCTCACAAAAACCACGGCGAAGCTTTTCCTACCTACCCATCATTCCTCGCCTCTAGGCCTTTTTCCATAATCCAAACACCTCTTCCACACTTTTGTACCGCCATAGGTATCAAGGCAAGCCAGGCATGATATGCGATGTATTTGATGGAGCATGGTACCAAGCATTACGTAGAAAACAAGTTGTCATTGATGGAGTTCAGCTACGTCATCACTATTTTGAAGGGGATAATGATTTCGCTTTGGGCTTGGCTATTGATGATTATCTGCTCTTCAAACGGCGGAGAGGTGGTCCCTCAGCAACCTCAATCCTTCTTCAGAATTTCAATCTACCACCACAGTACACTGGAGTATACATGTTTGATGCCCTTTCCCAAGATCACTTCTTTCTGTGGGGATATATCATCTTCAAGGATGGGGACATTGTTGCCATCGAGAAAATCCTTAATATCAATGGGCATAACTCACTTCACCCTTGTCGCTCCTGCAAGATCACTGGTGTTCACAACATATCACATTGTGGGACAGTATATTATACACCGCTTCGTACACCAAGCTTGCCTCACCAGACTTGTCCATCCATTGATCCACGACAACTCCCACTCCGTACACACCAAGAATTCATCACAACCATTTCTGGTCTCGATTCAGCCACAACAAAGAGGCAGCGAGCCACTCTTGCGAAGAAGAGTGGCATTCGTGGTGCACCTGCTTTACGGCGAGTTGGCAGCCTTGATTATGCAAGGTCTGTCCCATGGGAGTGGATGCATTTATTGCTAGAGAACGTAATTCCAAGTCTAGTCAACCTTTGGATGGGACGGTTTAAAGGACTCAATGCTGGTACTAAAGACTATGAGATTGTTCCGCACATTTGGGCTGAGATTGGCGAGGAAACAGCTCAGGCAGTCAAGGACATCCCTTCTGCATTTGTACGTGCCCTTGGCAACATCGCCGAAGATCATTCGACATTTACAGTTGAAGCGTGGGGATTTTGGTTCATGTACCTCGCCCCCATCCTCCTTAAAGGGCGCTTTCAAGATGACAGATACTATGAGCATATGTTGGTCCTCTCCGACCTCATGAAAATGATGATCAAACTAGAACTCCACAATGACGAGGTAGATGTAATCGAGAATAGGCTGATTGAATGGGTTGAATATTATGAGAAGTAAAAGTCGTCGCATGATAGCCATTGTCACATAATCATTCTGAGTATATTCACAGATACTACTACCAATACAACGAAGATCGACTATCAACCTGTACATTACCAATTCACGGGCTTTTGCATGTAGCAGCAGGAATACAGTTCTGTGGACCAATCTGGACAAACTGGACCTTCTCGATGGAGCGCTTCTGTGGCTTTCTCCAATTCGGATTGCACTCTCGATGTTTCCCCTGGAGCAACCTGAACAAGCAGGTCCTGCATTTCTCATACCTGAGCCAGCTTAAGGTCAAGTACGATTTGCAGAATGAACTCGAAGAGCTGGGTCAACCATGGCTTAGCAACGACAAGATTTCCCGCAATGAGCACACGTATCCTGAATGTGAGATTTCATTCACTTTCTAGCTCCCTTTTCATCTTGAACACAACGAAATATGTGTGCAGACCCAGATCACATATTTTTGACTCCCTTTACTGCCAACTTTGAACCCAACAGAGAACTACGACGACAAATTGCTGTGTACTTGCGGCAAGTAATAGGAGGTAGACAGGATCAGATCATTGCCAACTTGCCCCGCATCATGCCACTGTGGGGCAAGCTTCGTTTAGGTGCTGGCAGTGATCGAATCCGTACAGTCAGCTGCTTGCGAAAAAGGACACGAACGACTTATCGGGACAACTCATTTGTTAGAGTGAATACTACTATTAATCTTATGTTCTCGTCTTGCAGTACTAATCAGACCTCTTTTTCTCAGTACGAGGTTCACTATGCTTCTGACGAGATGGAGATACGATCTATTCACTACGGAAAGCTTGAACGTATACTGGTTTGTCAACTAGGTGACTCAGAGAGACTGTGGAGAGCGCTCTGTGGTCGTACGCTCCTGCCTGCCCTTGTCTCACTCGCCTCAACCAATGGTCAAGATGCTGCTGTGAAGCTTACACATTTCTCTCATTTCAATGCTCCGGTGATCACCGATGTGCGAAACATCAAGGCTGTGGTTGGGTGCATTCAATCACGAAGGAAATGGGGAATCATTGACCGCACACCAAACCTTGCGGATGTCGTATTTGCACCAAGGGATATCACAGATGACTCTGCTGATCACTCTGAAGGTTCGGGCGAGGAGTTCGAGTCAGATTAGAGTCATTGCTAGTAATTAGACTCGGAAGGCAACAATGTGAATGAAATTGGTTTTCGTAGACGACGGTGCGAATGTTATCGCAACAATCTGTTACACCGAAACAAAATTCACCGATATTTACGCTGACCAATGATCACTGAAAATTGGCGCGTCAATGAAAATTCAGTGAGCAGTGAATCACTGAATTGGTGGCAAATGAAAATTCAGTGATCAGTGAATCACTGAATACTGTTGATGGCAAATTCAGTGAGTTTAACAATGAAAACTCAGTGGTCAGTGCTCGATATACTGAATTCCATTGATTTTACTTCCCACAGTGTTGGCGCGGCGGGCTCTAAGAGATCACAGGTATGATACTGTCTATCCGCTGCGCATTGCGGCAGATAGAATAGCATCGTTGTTCTCAGAGTCTTCCATTGCTACTGACTTTTTGGTTTTATGCTATTTAATCGACCCAAGCTAGCAACGCTGTTGCCAAGCTTTAATTCTTGTCTGGCAGGACCGGGTAGTACCATAGCAGGTCCTCTTATCGCCATATGAGGCTCCGGAACAATCAGAAACACGTAACGACGGTCAGCATCTGGCCCTTCTTATAAAAAGTTTGTCTCGAACCAAGACCATCAGACTTCTCTTCCCTCAATTCTTCTCTGTGAGTTTCAAATGTCGCTTTAACTCGTCACACAAGTCATTGTTTCCCATAGATACGACATTCATGTCTGATTCTGTCTATGCTGCTGCACCTTTCGATCACGCCAAGGCGGACATCATTTTACGTTCGTCCGATAACATCGATTTTCGCGTCTTCAAGCTCTTCCTCTCTCTCGCATCCCCGTTCTTCGAAACCCTCTTCGAGATCCCCCAACCTGCCGGAGTGAATGAGGACCAGGAGGTCAAGAATGGTCTTGTTGTCATTCCCATAGCAGAGGACAGCAAGACCGTCGATGCCCTCCTTCGCTTCTGCTACCCATGCACGTTGACAGACGATCCTAACTTAGAGACGTTGAAGGATGCAGTGGATGTCCTCGAAGCAGCCAGGAAATACTCTCTCGATGCCATCGAGAAGAAAGCTCGCCAGGCGATTTCAATCCCCAAATTCTTCGAAGCGGAGCCATTTCGATGCTTTGCAATCGCGCATCGAGGATGCTGGCGGGAGGAGACCCTACTTGCTGCAAAATATACGTTGACGCAGCCCCTCATCCCGTCATGGTTCCAAGAGATAGAGATGATCACTGCAGCCGATCTGCTTGCCCTGCTTAGCTACCACCAGAGATGTGGAGAAGCTGTGTATGCTCTGCGGGCCAACTTGTCCTGGATCACTTCACATTACAGATGCAGTGAAGCCTGCACCTGGTTGCCCAGAATACGAACGTACAATGGCAACAAAGGCAGGTCGAGGACTGACAATTGTGAGTGTCCAAGGGCGACTACATCCAATTACATGCTGTTCGACAACCAGTCTCTTCAGTGGTGGGAGGATTTTATGGAGGAATCCTTCACGGCACTGCGGGAAAATCCGTGCAAAGCAATCGTGCAGGCTGCTGCAGAGAAGACAGCCAAGACTGTTCGAAAGTTAAAGTGTTCAGAGTGCTCCCCTAAGGTGACCGAGGGCATGCGCGACTTTTCGGATTTATTTGTGAGGAAAGTAGAGGAGACGGTGTCTCAGGTAATCTGTGCCTCTCAACGGTGACTCCCTCGCAAAGCCTGACACTTTTTTCTTGACAGGTCGAGCTGCAGTTGGAGTTTTAATGTATCACTAGGCAAGGCTGAGGGGAGGACTCTGACCAAAATGAATGGCACGTACTCTATTGTATGTATCAGCCCGAGAAGATTATTTTCGTGTACTAGTAGCTTGATGTCTAGCCATGCCGTTGGAACCTGGTAGATTGTTGGTTAGCCTTTCGCAATAATGTCTGTATGACCTACGTAGCCCTCTGAATCGTTGCTAACTTTCGGCGAAATTCGAAGCGCTGCACGGAAGTCAGTACTGGTGAGCCAAAACCTTGATCCTTCTAGACTCGTAAAGTTAGCTCTTGGAGGATAAAATACAATACGCGACACATATCCCGCGATGTACACCAGGCCAGCGCCAATCGATAAGCGGCCCGCGGCCGGAAACCGTGGAAGATTTTGATGTCAGTGATGCGAAACCGTGACCGGACCTGTGAAAGTCCCGAGTCTTGCCCTGCATGCCTCTCGACCTTGACACGGTGACTAGTTGACGTCTTGACCATCGGCCCACTGCGAGCCAGCCGATGGATAGCAATGGATCGCACTCAACTCGAACTTGAAAACACCGTGCGCTTAAAGCGCAACCAGCTTCTCGACGCCCTCGGTCAACATGTCTTCAATGATCTCCCTGCCCATCTCATTCGAATCAGCGACATGAGACTTCTATCTCGGAATGACCTCTGGGAGGATCTTCGTGTCCATATTCATGGCCTGTCGAGCGCCGATCTCCTAGCGCTTCGTCCGCCCAAGGTCTGTACGACGATTTAGTTTTCGTCTCTCCGATCATATCATCGTGAATACCGATGTATACGACGTCCGTTCCCGAGGCCTGACGATGCACCTCTTGCAGGAAGATGCCCAAGCGCGTGTCAAATACGCCATCTTTTCACATCGTTGGGGCGCCCGTGAACCATCATACCAACAACTCTCGCGGAACCAAAGGTGGATGGACGATGCCACTCCCACAAATAGCCCCGGCATTCTCAAACTCCTCCGCTTCTGTGACAAGGTGCGCGTGCACGGCTGTCCCTATGCATGGTCGGACACGTGTTGCATCGACAAGTCAAGCAGCGCAGAGCTAGAGGAGGCCATCCGTGCCATGTATAGGTGGTACAGAGATGCAGAGGTGTGCATCGTCCATCTGGCAGCAACAGACAACCTGGCAGATTTCGAGCACGAACCGTGGTTCACTCGAGGGTGGACGCTCCAAGAGCTTCTCGCGCCGAAACGGATCACGTTTTACAACAAGGACTGGGCTTCCATTTCCGGGAACGCCGTGTGCCCCGCCGAGTCGAGGAACGATAAAGAGGACTGGCGGGTATTGGGTACTGTCACCAAAGTGACGGGTATTCCCGCAGGGGATTTGAGGCATTTTAGACCTGGGTGTGAGCGTATCTCGGAGAAGATGAGGTGGGCCTCTCAGAGGGAGACGACGCGAGCGGAAGACGTTGCGTATGCACTCCTTGGGATCTTTGACATCACAATGCCGATTTCGTACGGGGAAGGGCAATGGGCCTTTCACCGGCTGACGGAGGGCATCGCACAACGAAGTAGTGAGCCAGGGTTCTTTGCATGGGCGGGCGATGCGTCGCCTTATTCTCTCGCACATCCTTGGTCCCCCGCGTCCTATGGGATGCCAGTGCTCGACGCTCACACGGTGACTGGCCTCCGGCTGACGGGTTCTGTTTTCGAAGAAGTCGGCGACCAATCGTATTCAATCACGAAGCTTGGGTTGCAGGTCAAGCTGCTTCTCTTGCCCGTCCGCTGGATCCAGGACGCGCAAGGCTTGGGGAGTTATACCCTTTCGTTCGCAGAAGGGACATTCTTAGATACCAATCCTAGTCCGATTCTCTCGCAGGCATATTACGAGGTTTTCAAGCCAGAGCGGTGCGTGCTTGGAGTCGTGAACTACACGCGGGTCACGGGCGATCGTGGGTCGCTTCAGGTGGGGGAACGATATTTTGGCTTCCTGCTGATGCCAAGTGGGAGGTCGGGTTACGTTAAAGCGCGCACGGATCAGGTGCTAGTCTGGCGTTGCATAGAGGGCGTCACGAAGGATCTGGAGAATGTCTGCTTATTGAACACCCTTAGTCTCTATGGTCGCGATATTACTATTTAATGTTCTTTGCTCTGCTGCTACCGATAGTTTCACATCGACAAAACCTTTATGTTGCCAGCGAGGTAAGAAAGCTATAAAAAGCGGTGAATGCAGATGACGCCGAAGGACGATCTTGCGACCCCAACCAGCAGCTCTCCAAGAACTCCCAGTGAAGGTCATCCATAGGCTTGAAGCTCGGACGCGCAGGGGCTTCACCATTACATAAACTTGACACAATGTGCGCTGTCGTCCGAAACTCAGACCAAGGCGTTTGACCTGATAACACCTGTCGATCGTTTTCCAGGTGCATCAACGGCATGCAAGCGATCAACTTACCAAGAGTCCATTGCATCCGAGGGAGAATATGTCCATCGCCGTACCGATGTCGCTTGATTCCTCATCTAGTAATTCAGGTGGCATGAATCGGATGCTGGCTGCGTCTCCCCCTCGAAAATCCGAGTCTACGCGAAGGTGTGGAAGCCGTTCTGCTATTCGTTCTGGGACAGTCGAGAGGCTAAAGCCAGACAAACAGGCATTTTGGTTCTCGTCGATGAGGATATTAGTCTGATGGCCCTCAGTGGCGCTGTCATGAATGGTGCTTCTAAGAGCTGCGCAGCTGACGTACAGGGGTAAGGGCTCCATGTATCACTGGCAATGAATGGACTGAAGAAGCATGAATCATAGAATGGACCACATAGCGAAGCAGAACGTACGGTATTCTAGTCCACTCGAGATATCTACGAGCTGCAACAGACGCTATATGAGGTCGAAAGCGAACGACTCAAGTTTAATGTGCGCACCAGTTGTAGTCGAAACTCAGTGGTCAGTGTCGCGTCGTTCTGGAGTAAAAATTGATCCAAAGATCCGTTGGGCATCCACTGTGAGACGAGGGCGATAAAGGGGCTAAATCCAGTAGTAATCCCAAGAAAGGGAAGCACGTTGGGGTGATCGAGTCGTCTCCATATTTCGAGCTCTCGACGGATTTCAAAGGATATCTGCCGGTGGGTGCCGACAGACTCCCGGGCGAACAATCGCAAGGCCTTGACAACAACCTAAACGAACCTGAAGGTGAGCGTGTCCCGTCAGTGAAAGTTTAGGCGTGTCCAACCGGTTTCGAACCAAAAGGATGGTGATATGTGCAGTGCCATATGTCGGCAAAAGTCCCGCCGGTGATGGGATGCTCGTCAAGTCGTACTATTTGTTGCGTGAGATCCGGGGGAAAGTCAGGAAATGTGATGCTGACGAATCGACAATTGAGATAAGGTCTGAAATCAGGAAATGCACAACAAACTTGTTCATGCAGGACACTTGGTACTTGTGGCCACTAGTTAGCGTCTAACAAGCATAACTTACCTTGTACGACGATGAAACAGTCGAAATGCTGTGGCGGCAATGTGACGCCAGAGCAAGGCACCTCAGGCTGCATAAATAAACGTATTACGTAATAATCAATGGGTGTTTTTATTACCACTGACGGCGACGTACTAGGAATGTAGGATCAAACTACTGTGTAGCACGAAGCACCCACTTGTTTGCTCCATTCCTTCAAATGCGAAGCCTTTGGGGAGGTCACCTGGAGAACACGCATATAATGGCCGCTGAATATATCTACGAGTTTATTTATTTAATTTTTGCGTGTACAGTACTCTTGCCGGTTAGCGCAGCAGTATCACCAGTGTACAGTTTTGCAGCAATATAACAGGCCCATCTAATCATTTTAAACATAAGCTTCGTTACAGAATCATACCATGATTCATCAGTTTTCCTCCCGATAAGGTAGAGAGACGATAAGATGCCACAGGCACGTTCGCCTTCTGGGCTATCCCATAGCGAAGGAACAAACCGGTGTAGCGACAAACCGCGCAGCCTCATGAGCATTCTGACAGGCATCATTTTTCGTTAGCTCATGGAACTCCTCCCTGCAATCCAGCCCGCGCTTGCATGACCGTTCGAGCCCGGATCCCTCTCCCTTCCTTTACCCTTTACCACACCCCCTACCTCCATTTCCCTTCCCACTCCCGTCCCAATCGCCATCACGCCATCCATACCATGACCCGTACCACTTTCGAGCATGCCCACCAATCGCCGGATCATCTCCCCCTGCACCTCCACCGCGTTGCGCAGCTCTGATATCTGCCGACTGAGCTCCGTCTGGTTCTGGGCCAGTTTCCGATTGGACAAATCACGCTCGCTGCGAGTTCCCAAAGCTGAGTCCAGATCTAGATCTGGATCCGGATCCTGAATTTCGTCAATCTGCTAGACCGTCAGCAGCACATCGCGATTCACCCGCGCATGAAAGTGCGGGAAGAGGACAAGGCGAGATGGACTTACTTCGTGCTTCGTCATTTGTTTCCATACGATGCTGAATTCCCGCCCAAGCACGAAACTGGGGAGGGCGATTAGGAGGAGGCCAAAGGCGAGGAGTGGGATTGTAATCAAACGGCCGAGGATGGAACGTGGGGTTATCTCGCCGTACCCCACCGTTGTAATTGCTGTTTGTGTATCGTGGTGTTGACGTATCGTTTTGAAGACAGAAGGGGAAAACAAGAATAGAAGGTCAAGAAGTTGGGACTGACTGGTAAATGAGCAGATTTAAGACTCACTGACAAGGACGAACCTGGTGACATGTATAAGTCAGGCAGAACGAGGCACAAGTTAGTGAATCAAAATGGAGTCTTACCATGCAGCTGCGGGTATTGACTATTTGAGGATATTCAGACGTTAGTAGACGGACTTGGGGTTCCGTTTTGGACGGGCTTACAGCGAACTGGGTTGGATCTCCGTCAGAGTTGATGAATGTCTCGAGTGTATCGTCCCATGTTCCTCGCTCGACAAAGTACCTGCACAGATAGATTCGATTTAGGACAAATGGTGTAATCAAAATGACGTACAAGAGTGTACTGAACACCGTGAGCAACATCGCGATGAAGAAGCTGAGCGCGAGGAGCGCATGATGCGATCGTCGGACGGAGAGATACATGACCTCGATCGTTCTTTCATTGTGAGTGACAGGTCAGACACTCAGCCAAGAACGGGTAACATGCTTACAAGAGAATTGTACTATTATATCTGAAAGGTCGGAAAACTCGCAGGAGACGGAACATCCGAAGGATGGAAAACCGAAACAGGACAGACTGAATGGGTTATGGAAGCTGAACTGTCAATGAAAGGTAATTGAAAAGCGTACAGTGTCTTGTTGTAACATTATTTCGATGTAGTAAGGCAGTATAGCCAACGCGTCTATGACACCATAAAATGCTGTTCATCGTGCGACACACATGAGCAACGAATGATCAAGATTTAATGATGGTGGACGTACAAAATATCCATTTGACAAGCGTTATCCATGATGAACTCCAGGCGAAAAGTCGAGCGCTGTATTCGACGGTGAATAGCAGTACCAAACTGGTTTCCACTCCGAACCACACGCGAGGAGAAATAGAATGGAAGCCCGGGACCGTCTCCAGGATGGTCACGATCGCGGAGAAGACGATGAGGGATGTCGAAGCAAAGTGTACAAGGAAAGCAGAGGATGAGGAGGTAGGTCGCTCAAGGAGATCAAAGGCTGCATGTTTTCTGGGTGACTTGATGGGATCTGGGCCCTCGTCAAAGGTAGAGGGACTGGGGAATATATCTTCGACATTTTGTGGGGAATGTGGTCGTGTGTCTTCAGTCAGAAATCGAGTGACTACGGGCGATACACGGGCGAGCGGTATTGACTGAGACATGCGCTAAAGGCCCTTGCCGAAATGAAGGAACGTCTTGCAAAAAGTACAGGAATTGGGTTTAAAACGTTGACTTGCTAAGTTACAACCTGAAGAGTGATTCGGCGAGTCGCAGGCTGTTCGTCATGACGCCGGACCGTGGCATCTTTGGCGGAGACTTTCTATATAAGGAATATTTTTCACATCAGACGCCAGCTGGCAACTTTAATTTATTCAAATTTTTTGATCTGCACAGGCCAACTTTCTTCAGAGAGTCCAACTTGGGTTTCATTCAAAGGTTCATACTATTACTATCCTTTAGGCGAAAGCTTCCTTGGTAACTCACTGCTTCCTCTCACCTGACTGATGTGTTGTTGTGTCGCTTGATATTCATCGGTCTACAGGATAAGTGAGTTACTTCCTGGCCAACAACTTCCATCTTCGCTCGATATACTTATCTGGCCATGCTTCGATTGTTCAGCGCTTCAAACAGTACTAAAAGCGGCCAATGCGCAGCTGAACCTTCTGGTGTTTGTCTCCCTTGACCATACCCCCTTGTTATCGACAACCAGGTAAGCCGATATCCCTAGTCAAATGTCCCTTTTGCTCAAACTCACACTAGCACCATCTACATTCAACAACATATCCTTCAGAATGGGCGACGCTCAGCCAGAATCCACGCCACACGCCGCGGATGAGGTGATCACCCGCAGCTATCAACAAGAGATGTTGGACGCTAGCTTGGTCGAAAACATCATCATCGCGCAAGATACCGGATCAGGAAAGACCCATATTGCAGTCCTACGCATGAAAATTGAGTGTGACCGTGAACCGCACAAGGTGACACCGCCATTCTAGTCTGGAGCTGCGACTTATCAACAACCATAAAGGTCTCGTGGTTCATTGCACCAACTGTGGCACTCTGCGAACAGCAACGCGATGTGATCCAAAAAGCGATCGGATCCGTTGGAATTATCCACGGTGGCCTAGAGCCAAAACAATGGAGGGACCCTAACTTGTGGAAGGATGTTCTCGGAAAAAACCGGGTTATAGTCTCCACCCCTCAGGTTCTCCTCGACGCTCTCAGTCACGGATACGTCAATCTAGGCCGAGAGATCGGCCTCCTCATCTTTGATGAAGCCCACCACGCAAATGACGATCACCCGATGAATTGTATCATGCGGAACTTCTACTTTAGTCTTCCTATCCGACCGTCCACCAGAGCCAGCAGCCATGGGCCTGTCAGGGAGGAAAGACCAATGATTCTTGGCCTGACTGCCAGCCCCATGTTTGGTGGCGATGCCGCTAAGGCATTCAGGTGGATATCCCCCTCAGGTGCTTCAACCAAAGGATTCTGATGATTCTTGTTAGAAAACTGGAAATGAACCTCGACAGTGTCATTCGTAGCCCTAGACAACATCGTAACCAGCTTGAAGCATATGTTCACCGACCAGAGTTCAGGCACGTCTTGTACAGCATTCTATGGACGTACAGCGACTGCCACTTGGCTTCAAAGAACTGCCATGCTCTCAAACGAGTGGCGGACTCGATGGATATCCAGAAAGACCCCTACATTCTCTCCCTCCGCGAAAACCTCGCAAAAACGCTGCCTGGCACCGAGAGAAGTCGCCTTGATCAAAAGCTTTCCAAGACGGTCTTGAAGAAAAATTCATACACACACAAGGGGATCAGAGATCTTCTCACTACTGCGCAAGATATCTGTTTCGACCTTGGTCCATGGGCAGCCGACTGGTACATCCAACGTGTTGTCGAGATGGGCCTCGAGAATGCGTCTCCGTATAGCGAGATCACGACCGCGTGGCAATCCAGGGAAAAGGCATATCTCGTCCGTCATCTCAAGAGCATCACTATTACGCCTGTCTCCTATGACCCCCAGTCCATCGAGAACGGTATTTCAGACAAGCTCCGGGTCCTGCTTCGAACGTTAGAGGAGGAGAAGGAACGGGCAGAATCTTTCAATGAACCCTATAGCGGGATCGTGTTCGTCACGAGGAGGGACGCGGTGCTCGCACTGGCTGCGGTTCTCGAACATCACCCTCGCACTAGCGATCGGGAATCGTTCAGAGTAGGGTACCTTCTTGGTTCCTCTGAGAGCTCCTATCGCACAACTTTTCTGGATATCACGCGGAAGATCTTACGCCAATCACAAGCTGAAACACTAGATGACTTTAGATCTGGAGAAAAGAACCTTATCGTTGCAACTGCGGTCGCAGAGGAAGGTCTGGATATCCAAGCATGCGGAAATGTCATTCGCTGGGACGTCCCGAACAACATGGCAAGTTGGGCACAAAGCCGGGGTCGCGCGAGGAGGAAACGTAGCTCCTTTGTCCTCATGTTCGAGCGTGGGGGTGTAGACAAGGCGCGTGTTGCGGAGTTTGAGCAGCTAGAGAGAGACATGGTTGCACAATACAACGCTGAGCGGAAGGCTGTCAAGAGACCGCCGCCGCTTCCCTCGGAAACTGACGAAGAATTTGATCCATGCGAGTTTAAAGTCGAGTCCACGGGGTAAGTGGTTGGCGTTACTTAAGACCACTTGTTCACGAGAATGTCCGTTTTTACCCTGCAGAGCATTGCTCACTCTCCAGGCAGCTGTTTCGCATCTAAATCATTTCTGCTCTGTCCTCCCGAACTCTAGGCATACCAGACATCTCGCCATCTATGATATCGACCCTCCTGATTTACCCGAAGGTTGGCATGCTTTCGCCGATAGACAACAAGACATCCCAGCGTACCAGGGACCTTTTGGTTGTACAGTGACCTTGCCCAAAGCCTTGCCGCCCGAACTTCGCGTCTACACCGTCGAGCGAAAATACCCCTCGAAGCGGTCCGCATACCAACACGTCGCATTTAATGCTTATCTCGAACTGTACAACGCTGGGCTACTTAACGATCACCTGCTTCCCCTGACGAGCGTCGTTGAACCGGAACTAGAAGAAGAGGTGAAGGATATGTTGAAAGACATTGAGAAGCGTGACGGGACGGCTTCTGTGACGAGCCAGCTGAATCCGTGGTTGCCTTTGAGCGACGAGGAGAATTGGCGGTCAACGGAAATCACTGTTGAAGGTCTTCCTTCACTGACGCTCTTGACGCGCATCGAGATTCCTACGCTCGACGCGGATGAATTACCGATTTTGCATCATCCACGGAGGGGTAGGATGAAGGTCGAACTCGGTCCAAGAAAAGTGGCCCGTTTGTCCCGAGAAGAACTGACGGCAGCCCAACATATCACCCGGAGGCTATTTTGGAGTCCTTATGGCTCACGGATGCAGTGGCCACGGCTCGACTTTGCGTACCTGTTTACCATAAACGCGGACCCAGATGCTAAGACGTGGTTATCCC